>JABCMJ010000977.1:0-16196 GCA_014822125.1 Arbutus unedo
TAAAAAAACTCTGTTTTTGATTTATTTTTGTCTTTTCTAAACTTTTTTCAAATTTGGCCTATGATTTATAACTTTTCTGAAAACTTTTATTGAGATGAACCAATAAATCACAAAAAAAATTCACATAAAAACCACAGTTCAAATGGACCAATATAACACTTGGCCGAAACACCAGCTCAGCTAGCTTGTCATAGTAATGATTTAGTTAGGACCAGTAAACGAGATGATTGTTGAATTTTTCAAACTTGGCTTGTTTATCGGACAACACTAGAGATAGGTCGAGTTGTCCTATAAAGTAGGATTAGGAATTTTTTTCTTTAATTCCAATCCTAGCTTATGCATTTCTTTTTCTATGTTATAGTTTTATATTTCATTATATATGAAATTTATGCTGATTAAAAAAAATTCTGAATGAATTGAGTAGCATTTTGTTTAAATTTGATTTATTTATTTTTTTGGGTCAACGAAAAAAGATTTTATTAAACTCAAAATAAACCAGGAAATTAACAAAAGGCATTTTAATTGTACTCTCGTAATTTGATAGTACTTTGCAACAATATATTTTAATTAATGATTGTATTTAGCTTCAGGACAAATATGAATTATTAAAAAAAAATTACAATCAAACTATATAAGGAGTCGTTGACCAATATCTATATTTTACAAAGGGGATGCATGAGCCTTTGCATTAATAATTTATAGGTCATGTTAACCACTATCGCTCACTAAGCGGTGGATAATATACATATAATATCAAATAAATATAAATATTAATATATATTCACAAATATCAATACATATTTTACGAATATTAATGTACCTTTTATGTATTATCTACTGCTTAGTGGACGGTGATTATCAATTTTCATAATTTATTTACCGCTCCTATGTCTAACTTTTTAAGAAAAGGCGGAGCCCGACGTCGTTTTGACACAAAAATATTGCCCGAACACTACCACAACAACCCAAACAGTATTTTGTGTGTCAAAATAACATCGTTTTAGTACACAGCAGGGCCTCTGAATCCCTTTTCCAATGACAAAGAAATTAACAACATATTTGTTTTTACCTATAAAAAGGTGTGACCTAATTAATAAAGGCTATGTGTGTTTGATTAGCCAGAGACTTAATAATATTCTGGATATATAATATTTGTTTTTGTTTTTGACCCACCCACAAAAGTGGAGAAATATGAATAATTATTGGGATTTGTAACATGGGTTGCCTGCCAGGCCATATCCTAAGTTACATAAAAATGCTACAAACAATAAAATAGTATAACTAATGTGAGTTCTTCCATGTCTACAGCAACTTAGGATAGATCAACAATAACTATTATTTATTTTAATGTCTACAGTATATGCACTTCTCTTGCATCGTCTTAATTTCATAAAAAATTATAACATTTCACATAAATAGATAATATAAAGATTCATAAGATTAAACTCCAAAGAGTTGGCCTAGTGAGAAATCTAGAGATTTGTTCTTTTTTAGGTCTCCGTTCAAAATTTTTTAGGTGTTATGAATTCTTATGGGGCCAGTTTATACAAGGCAAAAATTCTAACTTTAAATAGAACCCCTTCAAGTCAACGGTAAGATTGATTCCCAACAATTAATCGACATTAAGTAAGGTGTAATTTTAAAACTGACCGAATACCTTAATTATCACAAAAATAAATAAAGATAAGACTTCATAAACTATAAATACTATAATTCAAGATTAAATTGTTGAGACAACCCAATTAGATTGTGGGGCCAGATATGAGTCCGAATGTCAAAGAAAGAATCTCGATAAACGTCTGAATAAATTATCAAGATGCTACATAATCTCTAAAGATGATCTCTCACTAAGAACACACACATATATATAAAAACAGATTGATGAACCCAGAACCAAACTTATACATTTTTATATTGGGTTGTCCTTATTGTCGAACATTATGGGGCCCTTTTATGTTCGCATATTCTTGACTTTTATACATTCAGCCTACCAAAATTGACATCTCACCAAGTAGAAAAATAATTGGTGGTCTTAGAGCGCCTTCACATAATATTTTTAGATGCAATATCTCTTCAAATTATGATTAAATATTAATGTGAAAATTAATTCTAAGATGTTGGCATAGTTATCAAGACTTCAATTCAGACTTAAGAATTTGCTCTCTCCTAATGTTTCGGATGTGAAACTTCTCATGTGTTATTAACTCTTACAGAGTCAGTCTATATAAGGTACCCCAGAGATTAGTCGAGGTGTGTATAAGTTAACCTATACACTCGAGTTATCAAGAAAAACATTAATATGAAAATTATGTCAAGAATAAATTTAGTTCTTCATTCAAAATTTATCACTTAAATCATACTTCAATCACTTAAATTAATGCACTTATATGTTAATTGATCCTGCTATTTTTTACATATTCATACGTCACTCTGATTATGTACATAAATTGAAAAGTATAAGTATGATTATTTATTGAGTTTTATCGCTCATAATACAATTTCTCCATCCCTGACTTTTGACTCTAAATATTGAGGACAACATTAAAGGACCCTTATTTTAGGCAATTAAAGACAACAATCCCAAAGAAGACGTGATTGCATCTTGGTTTACCTAGCTTAGATTAGTGTTATGTATTTCCCATCTCCACATGTAATTTCCTTTAAATTTAGTAGTTTGTACTCCGAAACTAGTATTTTACTCATTATGAAATAAAGGGTTAATTGTGTTAACTTTTTTTAAAATTAACATCTCCAGAAATCCAGGGCATTACACAATACAAACGCCTATTAGTTTTGACTTTTCGACTTCCAATTCTGAAAAGGTTAATTAAAATTTTTTTCAGGCTCATCCGCACTTGATTTCGATCTCTATGCCAAAATAGCATGGTAAGATATATAATACACACACACACACACACACACACACACACACACACACACACACATATATATATATATATTTGTGGGTTTGTATACATATACATGTATCATGTAGATATATATTGGATAGAAAGAAACGGCAGGCAAGTGATAAGGGTCAACATGTGAGAATTCATCTGAACTGGTCAAGCGTATGGGATTAATCACTTGCGAGTCAAAGAACTAATTTTCCTCACACGACATCGATGCAATGCTGTGCTTCTTCAGAAAATAATAAATTAATAAATTAATTAATTGTTGCACAGTTATTTGGACAATTTTGCTAGTCAAATTAACCCCAAAAAAAAAAGATGAACCCACAGTACTCCTCGATATCACCATTAAACTAACTTATCGTTTATCGTTTTGCAGCATTTCAAATTATTTTATTCGGATTTTTTTATTACTTCTCTATCAGTTTTTTTATTCTTCTCTATGAGATTACTTTAAAAACGTAAACAAATTGTAAAAAAGCTAAGAAAAATTGACTAGAAGATAAATATTATTAAAGAAACATTTTTTTAGATTATTTCTGTTTTTTATTTTTTTATTTTCCAGATTTTTGTTTTTTTTAAATAAGTCATTGTTAAACAAATGATACATAAATCTGTAGTATCCCAAGGATTGATTCAGTGGAAGGAGAAAGGGTAGTTAAGAAACTTGTCTCTTAATGTCACAAGATCGAATTTTATCAGAATCAATCATTATGAGCCACTGGAGATTTGATAGGGCGGCGTCAAGTTTAGAGTCTCGAGAACTAGTCGGCATTATGTTAAGGGTAATCTCAAAAACAACTGGATATCTCGGTTATAAAAAAGAATACATAAATTTGGATATGGTGAAAAAATAATTTGATTTTGACAAACAGCCCCTTGAGAATATTTGAAAGTGCAATTGGTCCTTCTAAGATGTTTAAATGTGAAATTAGTCCTCTCAAGAAAGCATATAGAGAGCGACACTTACAACAGGATTTCGGAACAAATATTGGAAAGAGCCCTCTCATGCTCCATTAACAAACATACTACTAAATAGACTGAAATTGAGTTTGAAAATAGTGTTTAATTAAAGATATGTTTTAATATTAATTAACGGTCCATCAATTAAAAACATGTCAACCTCAACCTACTCAAGATGAGTCCAACTAAAGACTTCACAAAAAAAAAGAAGTTGTCGTCCAGAAGCTACTGAACCACATGCTTAGGACAAATCTTTTTTTACATAAAAAATACAATCAGAAGAAAACAAACTCCAAAAAGAGAAAGGGTAAAATGCACTGACCCCCCCTGAAGTTATTGACAAATGCAGAGACCTCCCTTGAGGTTCTAATAAATGCACCGACTTATCCTATTTTATAAATGATTTAGCAGATTTTTCCTTACCACTAACTTTTGACAAAAACCATTAATTTTAATTAAAAATACTAAAATGTCCCTTTTTACTCTTTTTATATTTTTTTTGTGTAAATATTTAATCTATTTATAATACGTGTGTCCATTGAGATATATATTCTCTAATATTATATATATATATATATGTATGTATATGTACGTATATAGTAATAAATAATTTTTAAAATTAAAACTTGAAATGTTTGAAATCTAATTACGTGTATACTCTTTTTGTTTGTCGCTTATGTTTGAGATTGAATGGTCTAATAAACAGGTCAAACTTAAGTAAAATTTTAAAGCTTATTAAGATTTTACAATTCACAGTCCATCACAAAAATCTCAACCTCAACCTACCCAAGATGAATCCAACTCGAGACTTGAAAAAAAAAAAAAGTTATGTAGAAGTCACTAGTTTGGGGTTTCTGCTGTGCATTGTGCACAGTAAGGTAAATTGAGCTAAAATAACGTCGTTTTAACGCATAAAATACTGATCGAACACATGGGTACTGACTGAATAATTTTTTAATAGTATTTTGCTAGTTAAAATAACGTCGTTTTAACGAGCAACATGTTATGTTGCGCACAATAAATAACAGACTCTCCCATTCTGCCGAACCACATGCTTTGGACAATTCATTTTTTACATAAAAATACAATGAGAAGAAAACAAACCGATAAAAGAGATAAAAAAAAAGAAACAATTATTGAGAGTGCAATTTGGAAAGGAGTTAAAGGTGTCATACCATACCACCACAAAAACCCAAAAGTGCAAAACAAGGAGAGGGGAAGACTTTAAAAGGTAAAGTGGGCCCATCTTTATATAATTTGTTTTATTATCAGCCATCCTTATTGACCCATGAAAGTAGTTTTACTTCTTTGATATTTAATAATCTTTATACAAAATAATAATTATAAAAAAAAAAGATTTCTGTTTCCTTTCCTTTTGGCTGCATTTGATTCCTTATTATTGACTTATTTATTGACTTGTAAAAGGACATTTTCCCAATTCTAAGTTACGGCCCCCACAAAAATGATGCCACTTGCCTTGCTTTTTTTATCATCAATTATTTAGTGTAGTGAGAAATCGCTCTCAATTGATCCAATAACATCTACACACTTTTGTGGAGCTCGTACAAATGTGGTAATCCGTTCAGTTTTTTGGCACGGAATTCAAAAATTAATCGGTTCGGAATAAAAATTACGCAAAAAAATAATTCACAGAGAAAGGTATCTTATATGTTCTATAGATGTCTTTTAGAAATTGAACTATTCGATATGGTTTGGGATACTCTTTCTTACAAATATTATTCCTGAAAATTAAGATAACTAATTCCAACGTAATTTCAATATGAACCCAAATCGATTCGGACTCAATCGATTTAAATCAGTTTTCCGAATTTTTAAATGGGCTTTTATTTTGAGCCTTAAAAAATATTTATTCATGATTTTTTTAGATTTACTTATGTTTTTGGGCTTAATCGTGTTTTTACAAATCTCCATCCATTCAATATGACTATTCTTGTATGTACCCACCAACTGTTGTTGCAGCCGCACACGCAACCATCACCGATGTCATAACTCATAATATGTCTAAATATAGAATTTTAAAATAATAAATAAATACACATAATTTTTTTTTATAGTCGAGGTATTCGGTCTGCTTTAAAATTATTCACAATTTAATGTCGATTAGTTCTCGGGGAGCAATCTCGTTGTCCACTTACGGGAGCCCCATTTAAAACTAGAATTTTAAACGTATGAACTGACTACAGAAGAGTTAATAGTACTTGAGAGATTTCAAATTTGAAATCTAAAAGGAAAATATGCCCCTAAATCTCAAGCTTTACCACTAAGTCAACATTTGGGATTAAATATGCATTTATCTACACATATATAAATATATACATATCGGTTTGATCAGTGTCATGAAGAAAGAGGAAAATCGAAACCTAACCACAAAATTGACACTGATCGAATTATGTTTTAGACCGACCGAACTGCAGTTTTTTAATCGATTTTTTCATTCAGTTCAATTTTTTTTCAGGTTTGGTTGCATCCATATGTGACACTGAAGGATCGTGGTGGTGCTCAAGAAGTACCGAATAATTTTTCATAAGTCTTGTGAATATTGGGTCCTATACCTGTTAATATTATCTTTTTTGCAAATTAAAAAAATACCTCCTTTTTCTATCGGACATGCAATACACTAAATTTCTTGCTGAAAATCGCCATAACTTCTTTTTAATTGATAGACTTCCCAAAGTTTAGTTTTGTTCACTTGCAAGTGAACAAATTTTATTTACTCTCAGTTGAGTGGGATTATTTTGAGATTTTAAGTTGATGATCAAAATAGTATATTTTGTTCAGATTAATTTTTAGAATCCGACAAAAAAAATTCAGTTCAATTGAATGTCGATAAGACCTAAAAATTAAAGTTCTGAAAAATTTCATTCTTTACTTCAGAACTTTAATTTTTCAAGTTAAATAATTAAATTTTTAGATCAAACACTTAACGATATCTTATTGAGCTGAATTTTTTCGTGATAACTTATGAATTTAATTTGAAAAAAATAACTAATTTTGATCATCAAATTAAAATCTCAAAATAATCTTAGAAAACGGAAGATGAATAAAATTTGTTCGAGTCCAGGATAAGATTCAACCGTTCATACCCCTATGTCGTGATTTCCAATGGATAATGGAGGAACATGGGGTGCCAATAGGACATTTTAACTGGAGTGGGGTGTTAAATAGGGATTCGGAGAGGATGTAGTGCATTTTTATGTAGTGTGTATGTAGTACGGAAAAAATAATATAATTTTGTTCACTTTACATTCAAAATTATATTGTTTTGATTTCAGGCATTTTGATAAATTTGCGCAATATATTAAAACGATATAGTTTCGAGGGCAAAGCAAAAAAAATTACTTCATTTTGTCTGTACTACATGCACACTACAGGAAAATACACTATAATTTCTCCAAATTAGTTAGATAGGGACTTGGGGTTGGACAGTATTTTACGTATCAAAATGATATTATTTTGATGTATAACACGATTTGTTATGCGTAATGCACAAGAAACTCAATATCAACAATTCTTGGATTGGTTTTTGGTGTAATTTGCTTTTTCCTGTCAAATCTATTGGTTCGGTCCCTTAACCAATCAATAGGACAATTTCTGCGTAGCAGTCTATACATTTTTAATAAAATAATTCTCGATTTCCTATGTAGTACTTTTTATTCTTAACCAACTGGTCTAATTCCCACCCACCAGCAAAAGGAATATCCTTCTATAAATTATTAAAGTAATTATTGAATTATTTGAGCTATTCAAATCAAAATATATCATTACTAGAAAAAAGATTTTTTGAGTCAAAATTTAACCGTCGCAAAAAGTCACTCAATCGTCGCAAGAGACTTTAGTATTTTTTGCGACGGTCAAGTAAGGGTCGTAATTGCTTGGGTCGCAAAAGCTTTTTGCGACGGAAAATTTTGCGTCGCAAAAAATATTTACGACGCAATATTTTCATCGCAAAAAGTCCGTACATTACGACCGTCAAAGTTGCCGTAGCAAAAAAACCTTAGTTTTTGCAACAGTAAATATAGCTGTCGCAAAAAGTGCAAACCTACTTGCAACTGCTTGAAAGCCAAAAGGCTTTGCTTTTTGTGACGGAACAACTTGCCGTTGCAAAAGACTTTTTATTAAAAAATAGTATATTTTGCATTTGTTAACTGTCGCAAAAGAATCACGTATACTAATTTTTTAGTCTCAAATTCCACAAACTAACATAATTTTTTAAACAAAAAAACAATGACAATAATTCTAAACATAACAATATTATAAATTTTGAAATCATACTATATTCATAAACCAACATCCACAAATCACTAACTATCGATTCCTTAGTCTCAAATCCCAAAAGCTACCATACTCACATTACATTGTCCCAATTAATATGCGTAAAATAAGTGACCTCAAAACATATTTATTCAACAACATACATGTTGATTGATCGACAAGCGTGCTTCAAAAATGTAAATCTTCTCAAATGATGGACATTTTAGTCTTCGTCAAACGCCTGAAAAGAAAGATGATAGATAAAATACATATGCGAATTTTATTTTATATTTTACATATATTCACAATCCAAATGTAAAAAAACTTCTTCAAGTTTTTGCTGAATTGTTCAGCCATGCCATAGCAGAAACTTGGAAGTAGCAACAATTCAGATGAATTCTAAATTTGGTCCCAATATGCAAAATGTTGTCCCAAATCTGTGCCCAAGGTTGCTGAAACAACTTCAGAGTGCAGACTGATACCCAATTAACACAAACTAAGTTCCAACAAAATAACACTATCGTTGCCTTCCATAAAGTTCTGAATCATATATATAGCAACGAAAAGGTATCTTGACGATGATATAAGCGTCACTTGTCCAAACTTACGTTACTACTGAAAAAGTAAATCAATTACATGGCCGAAAGTGTGTGTGCAGAACTGATCAATATAGGGAGTCACCTGAAAAAGTGTGATGACATTTGTACAAGAGGAAATGGCTGCTTTGTTAAAAATTACCAAGAGAACTGCAGAACAAGTTGTCAAAAAGTGTGATTCACAGCACTTAAAAGGGAATATAACAAGCCCTTCCCTGCATGAGAGTAGCAACTCAGTTAATGAAAACATTGTAAGAATGATATAAGAATTGTTATAGCCTAGCTATTGAAGCATGATTTACGCACTGCTCGTGCCAAAATACTACTGTATAGTACTAAGTTACCACTAAATATCGTGATTCATTATTTTTCAACTCATCATTCTTAGGGTCGATGGGCCACATATGGATTTTGGGGGGATCTAATACCTGAACGTTGTTGCAATTCAGCTAAATGGGTGTCTAAACCAGGAATACGAACTTACAGAGGGATACATAACGAAGAAAAAACGTCGTTGCAATTAAGCCACTAAGGCAATATGCATATCGTCACTAAGACTATCAATACATGAAAACGGCTCCAAGCCACGCAATAGGCAAAAGCATTACAACTAATAAGAAACTTTGTACAACTTCTTAATCTTTTGCAAAATAAATAAATAAATAAGTACACCCACCTCAATGGCCTACGCATATACCAACCACAAGATCACTCATCACATGGAGTCGCGGTACTCGTCGTTGCTTCTGAACCTAGCATAAGATATACCAATCCACCATATGAGTATCTTATTTCAATGCTCATAAAAAAAAATACTGATACTAATTATCATCATTCGCTAAAAACTCTTATCTTAACCAATAAAGGAGAAGTTAAAAATGCATAGAATAAATTAGCAACTTATTAGTCAATAAGAAACTAAGGCAATTCTTTTAAACACCTTCTAAGCACAAAAGAAATTCATTCTAGAACTTTTAATTTTCAACCATCAGCGTCTTCTTTAGTTCTAGCACTTGTACCATTATTTTCAGCGTTAAGGATGCAATTTAAGCCTTAAAACTTCAATTTTCAGCAACTAATTTCTTGTTTCAACACTTAGAAATCAAATCCTATCAACTAAGTTCATATTTCAGCAAATGGAATTCAGTTTCAGCTTTTTACGCTATAATTGCCAAATCCTAAACCACAGTTCCAGCAATTAAAGTCAGTTTTCAACATGCTGCAATACAGGTTCAGCTTCCAACAGCACAATTTCAGCATATAAAGAGATGATTCTAGCTCCATACATCATTTCCAGCATTTGTAGAGTCTAAAGTCTTCTTAATTCCTTGAGAGCGACAAAATTATGTGTCATATCAAACACCAATAATGTGTATACTCAGGTACTATATATCACTTGACCAAGTGGCTATTATCTCCCGATAACATTTGTATCAATTGCCAAATAAAAACTTATAACTTCATTGAATTCTAAACCCATTTCTTTGCTACTAACAAGGTACAATATATACTTATTTCTATGAAATTTCACTTCAAAGATATAACATTTCCACAATCAAGATTACACTTCACTCAATCAAGACTGTAAGACAGAACAAGTAGCCACTGTTCAGCCATTTGCATATACAAATAACTAAAAGAATGCATCATAAATATCAAAGGAAGGAGTACATAAAAAACTAGGAACGCCTGTGAACTTACAAGCAAAGCATCCCCAATAGCAGAAGCATTTCCCCTTACTATGTTAACAGCACCCTATTCAATTGTTTTGGGGAAAAACCATTGGGCCTTACCAGGATCAATAGCATTTCCTATGACAAGATATTCAAATTACGTAACTAAATTCAACAACTTTTCTATCGTAGTTTGTTGCGCAATGCCTCAAACAAAGTCCAAAAAAAAAAAGGCCTCACCAAGATCAATAGCATATGTTTCATGAAAGGATCTGAATTGTTTTAATCAACAGAGTCTTAAAAATAACCAACAAAGAAAATGAATTAAAATACATAAACAATTTATGAGATGTTCAGAATATTGAAATGAACAAGAAATGTGGACAAAAGGAGTACATATACCAGTGAATGTACCTTTTTACGATAGAGAGGTGCAACGAATTCTTCATTGAACAAAAAGGAATGATCATCATCCATTTCTTTCCACATCCCCCCTACTCACATCTTAACCGATCCCCGAATAGAATGGTATGATGACCTTCTCGATTCTTATCTATGATTAATAAACCTTCCTCAATATATTGCAAAGTGATGATATCATATTCGTCAGGATATACGATATAGGGTTTTGGGATCTAGGGTTTACGGTCAGGAATTTGGATCTAGAGTTTAGGAAAAGCACAAAAAAAAAAAAACTAAATTTTACCGGAGATTGTCAATGCGAGTGAGCAAGTGTTAAACTCCAAAAATCAAAATATCACCAGTTGTTGCCTCTGTTTTCTTTAATTGATTTTTTTTATAATAATACAAATTCGTTACAACTAGCATTTATAAACAATACGAATCCATTCTAATGTCTATTATAATACTAATAATAATAATTATTATTATTATTTAACTTAAAAGAAATTCAAAAAAATTACTATAATTTTGAGTGAAACAATTGAATAAGGGCAACTCATCTCATACAGTAATGCAACTATAAAAGAAATGAATTTCAACAATAAATAGACTATTTTTGAATCATATAATAAAGCACTTTAAATTTTTAATTTTTTCTCACCATTTAAAGGTCTCGATTATTTTTTTAAATTAGTGCAAAAAAATTAAAAGATTGTGCTCTAAAATGTTATATTTTTTAATTTTAAAAATAATACAACTTTATTTTAAAATTTTAAAATAACACGACTTTTTAAATAAAAAAATAATACAATTTTAACAATATTCACATTTTGCGATGGGAAATGCCGCCGTCGCAAAACACACTTACTTTTTTGCCACAGGTAGTTGCCGTCGCAAAAAGTACTCATATTTTGTTACGGGATTGTCGGCCGTCGCCAAAAGTTGTACTTCTGCGACGGCCAAACCATGATGTCGCAAAATGTAAGTACTTTTTGCGTCAGAAAACATCACCGTCGCAAAAAATAGTATTTCTTCAGAAAGTATACTTTTTGCGACGGCAAAATATGCCGTCGGAAAAAAATTAACTAAAAAGCCTTTTTTCTAGTAGTGATACAAAAAGAAATCGTCTCGAAATGAAAAAAAATAAGTGCATTGTTATAGAATTGGACTTTGTCCTATTTGTTTTTGTTTTAAAAAAATAAAAATTTGGTCAACTCTATTTTGGTCTTTAAATAAAATCTACCTAGACTTTTTAATGATTCGAATAGTTTAATTTGAAATCACATACCGTTTATATTGAAAATTAAATTGTTTAAATATTAATTAATACGTAATAAAATTATGATAGTATATGTATATTTTTTAAAAACTGAAGGTGGGGGAGGCACGCGCCCACTCCTACATCCTTTCGTCCCTGGGTCCATGTAATATTTTCATTTAACTCAACGCATTTAATCTTTATGGTCAGTTGTATTTTTTATCTTTTGAGATAATCCATTTTTTTCGTTAATAAGACTCATTCTGGACTTACTCCGATAATTAAAACTGTTCATTTTGTAGGAAAGCTTAATTAATAAAAAAATCACGCAAATTGGATATTCATTGGCAAATGACGTATTTGTTATTTCAAGATAAATGTGTTATAAAGTCATTCGAGTTAATATCCAAATAACATAAAACAGTGTTTGTTATTCTCAAATACTATTGAATTTTGTTTGCAAACTCCCGACAACATATATATTGAGATTTATTCAAATTTTGATTCAATTCTTCATTATATACGATAAAATTATTCTTTATAAAATTAATCAAAATGCTCATAAATCATTCGTTTAGACACTTTAAATTATAAAAAGAAAATTTATAGACAACAGTTTCCCTGGTAATGTTTATAAGGTTCAGAGAGAGAACCTTTTCAAGTGGCCTTTTTTTGGGTCTTTATTTCAAAATGATGATTACCTAAATCCAATAAAATATATATGTAATACTACCTACCAATATAAAATGTTTACCAGCTGTCATCACAAATGAAATGAGTTGGCATAACATTAATTAAGAAAACTTCAGAAGGACAGCATTGTATGTTTAATTGTGGTACATAATACATAATAAAATACACAAAAAAATAAGTTTAATTGTTGTACAAAATTGTACCGTTTAATGCACAGCACCAGTGCTCTGCTGTGCGTGCACAGCACCTCCCCCATTCCCGTTTTACATATGCCTTGGAATCAAAGCTCAAAAAAGATCTTCCCGGGTCCCACAAATCCTGGGACTGCATGTTCTTGTTAGAGCACTTTGTAAGTTCTATTTAAAAAAACGGAAAATATTTATTATTTCAAAATTAGTCAAGAATGTCAACTATGTTAAAATTATGTATATCGAACATCAATTAATACAGTATAATGTATTTATCCTAACAATAACAAATCTCATATCAGATCGGTCATCAGAAGCTTCAATGGCTCCGAAAGATTTACTTTACGATTACTTACATTAATCTAGTAGTGTTTATACTGTATGTAACAAGTAATATAAAAAAATTAAATATAAATAGCGCTACCGGATTTGTGTACGGTGCAGAAATATCTACTCTCCACCTAGTTCGAGAATAGAGGACCAAAGTCATTTCCCATGAGACATCGGGTGGGAATGAAAAATGATTATTTACTCGGAAGAGGGCCAGATGAGTACAAGTCCCTCCATTGTCATCCGTAGTTAATATGTCTATATTAATCTTATATTTTTGTGTTTAATATGCTGATTTAAAGTTAATTAGTACAGATCTTTTTTTTGGACAAAATTAAATTAAAAAAAATGAGTAGCGATGAAACTTAATATTACTGTACTACTATATTATTAATTAACTATGCAATACTATATTACAAGTAATTAACTTGTGCTATGCACTAAGCTTAATATTATATTATGTGATTTAGCATAAATGCAATCTCAAATGTCTGGCTTGACTCTCACAATGAGTAGCAATTAAATAGTTGTTTCTGGTCCTGCGGTCTATGTACGAAGGTTTATATTTTATGATGATTAATTTATTGATCACGTATATTTATTTGTACCTAATCTTACCACACCTACACCTTCTAATTTTTTTAATGTTCCTCCTCAACCGTAATCAAGCTTTTCAAAAAAGACTTATATGCACCACGCAAGTATTTTCACGATATTGTTTAATAAAAATAGATCCTCCTGGCATACGATATGGTTTAAAAGCTTAGAATATGTCCGTATTTATAATTTTCTTATTTTTTAATTACTCTCGTCAAGATGAACTAATTATTCATAAATAATTTACTCAACATTAGCAAATGTAATTTTTTTTTCAAATAAAGACTAAAAGGTGAGTTAAAATTTTGGTCCAACTAGGTTTAATTAATGAGTAATAGTGGAAATACAAATATTTCGAATACATACAGATATAGATTAGTTCGAAATCTGTATTCAGAGATTTTTTTTTTACTGTGCAATATCTGCTGATAAAAAAGAAAAGTCCAATATTTAACCTGTATTTACGGGTACTCTGTACTGTGAATCATCGTCGTCATCATTATGGGTGATGATGTAAGTCTAAAAGCCTCTCACTCTTATGTATATATACTGCCTGAAGCCCTTCACAACTAGAGAAGATCAGTCATATTATTACTGCATGCTATTACCATATCCATTACCCCCTCCTCATAAACACACTACATCTACTTCTCTGCTCATAGCAGATTCTCTCTCCTCTCTCTCTCTCTAAACCATGGCTGACCGGAATCCCCAGAACAATGGGAATTCCGGCCAAAATTATATTACACCGATTCCGGCTATAGATCCCCCTCCAAAACCAAAACGGAACAAGTTCGCTTTTGCTTGTGCCATTTTAGCCTCCATGACCTCCATCTTACTTGGTTATGGTGAGTTCTATCCAATCCAATACTCAGTGTCTCTGTGTCTCTGTCTCTGTCTCTCTAAATCAGCTACCGAACATGGAAAACTTCAAGAAAAACAGTTTCAAAGAAATTTTCAATAATTTTTTTCTCTTTTTCGCTAAATTCAATAAACAAAACTGAGCAAATGAATATATTTTGATGGTGCAGATATTGGGGTGATGAGTGGGGCCGGACTTCTCATACAAAAAGATCTAAAAATCTCCGATGTCAAGCTGGAAGTTCTGATGGGGATCCTCAACGTCTACTCGCTCCTCGGCTCCGCCGCCGCCGGCCGTACCTCCGACTGGATCGGCCGTCGCTACACCATCGTACTTGCCTCCGTGATCTTCTTCGTTGGAGCCCTGCTCATGGGTGTCGCCACCAACTACGAGTTTCTCATGGTGGGCCGATTCGTCGCCGGCGTCGGAGTCGGGTATGCCCTCATGATTGCTCCAGTTTACACCGCTGAGGTTTCTCCGGCTTCCTCCCGTGGATTTCTCACCTCGTTTCCCGAAGTTTTCATCAACGCCGGTATGTCTCTTGTTTTCTTCTCGATTCCGCCTATGCACGTGTGAGAGTTAGCTGAGTTTAGCTATTTAATTATTTTTTCGTCGTGAATTTTTTAAATATTTTGTCTTCCATTAATTTTTGATGAATTATTGATTCGTCCAAACGATAAATTTTAAAAAATTATAACTAATGAACTAAGTTTAAACAAAGTTCAAAAAAGATAAAATATAATTTTTCATATTTAGTAACTTTTTTTAATTTTTAAATATAATTTTATATTTTTTCATCTGGACTAATGCAGAAAAAAATTGAATAAAAAATAAAACGTGCTGAAAACTATGGGTTGGCAAATGTAGCCATTATTGGCACACCTACCAGTACTTTTACGTAATAATCTCACTTTGTCCCTGTAGTTTCATTTGTTGCATAAAGCTACCCAACTAAAGAATTATTTACTTCACCCGAGTAACTTTAGGAGTTGACCTGGTATTTATCCAAAATGCACTTACTTTCCCCGAGATTACTAACAAATTCAGGAACCTCTCTTGAGATTCTGATAAACACATTGACAAAATTACTTAGTAGACTTCTTACTCTTAATTTTTGACAAAAATCGTTAGTTTAATTGATAAGAGACTAAAACATTCCTCTTTACTCTTTTTATATTTCTTTTTTGTATATAGTTAGTTTATTGATGCGTGGGTGCATTGAGATATATACTTTATAATTTTACATATATATATATATATATATGTATATATGTACGTTAATATAGTAAAAAATAATCTTTAAATTAAATTAAAACTTGAAATTATTAAAATCAAATTAAACTTAAGTTATATTTTGAGCAAATTTGTATAGATAAATATGTATTTTATATATTAATAGTTATTTTTTCTTACGAAAACTATATTTATCACTTAAGGTATATTATTATTT
>JABCMJ010000978.1:0-42561 GCA_014822125.1 Arbutus unedo
AAGAAGATAGGTGGAACCGCTCCAATTCCAACCATTTATGAAAAGTAGTTTTTAATGATTCAAACTGTTCAAGTAGTTTTTCATAAAACTATTATTGTCATCATTTATGAAAAACTGCTTAGATCAAGCCATTTCGGATATTTTTTTAACAGATTTCTTGCGAGTACTCTTAGAAATATATTTTAAGCATCTTCAATGGTTAAAATCATTAAAATTTAATAAAAAAAAATGAGAAGTTGGCATTTTAACAAAATGAGGGATCCTTCTTAGAAAGGGGCTCAGAATGTATACTATTAGAATATACCAGCGTTGATGAAGACTTCGGGAAAAGATGTGAGAAATCCACGCGAGGAGGTAGGGGAGAGCTCGGTGGTGTAGATGGGGGCAATCAAGAGAGCGTATCCAACTCCAAGTCCAGCGACGAATCGACCGACCATTAAGAAGGTGTAGTTGGTGGCTATGGCCGAGAGAAGGGCTCCGAGGAAGAAGATTGCAGCGGAGACAACGATTGTGTACCGACGACCTAACCAATCAGAGGTCCGGCCAGCGACAGCGGAGCCGAGGAGGGAATAGATGTTGATGATTCCCATGACAATTTCCAGCTGGACGTCAGAGATATTGAGATCTTCCTTGATGAAGGGTCCTGCGCCACTCATCACTCCAATATCTGCATTTCATTTCGTTAAAGTATATAACAAAGGATATAATTGATTATATATCATTTACACTATAAAATTATATTTTTTCATATTTTTTGAAAATATTTTATTCAAAAAATTGGTATGAAAAAATAAGTACTAGAGATAGCATCGCGACGGTCGTTAACCTTAATAAATTTTATCAATTATTTTAGCTGAATCATTATAATTAATTAAGTATTCATTGACGTCAAATAAATCACTTTTTAGCTAATCAATTTTTATTACCTAACTAAATATAGTTAGTCTTGACATTCAAATCTAAGTGTTGATAAACTTACCGTAAACCAGTAAAATTAAATGTTAAATAGAGTATATTTTCAAATGCAGTAACTTTGGAAAAAGACTTTTTGCGTCAATTTCTAAGCGTCGCAAAAGTTGTTTGCGATGTAACTAGCCGTCGCAAAAGCTTTTACAACGTTGTAAGAGTTCTCCTGCGATTACTAAATTGTCGTCGCAAAAGGTAAGTCTTTTGCGATGGTAATACAGCCGTTGCTAATAGTTCTCAATTGTGCGACGGTTGAGCGTGGCGTCGCAAAAAGTATGGACATTTTTGCGACTGCCTATTAAGCCGTCGCAAAAAGCCTTACTTTTTGCGATAACTTGCATCGCATTAAAAAAAAAACATTTAAGATAGATTCAAAGCACTTAAATATCAATTCCATAGTCTCAAATCTCACAAGTTAACTAACATAATTTCTTAGACAACAAAATCGATGACAAGTATTCCAAACATAACTAAAGGTCAGTCAATACCGGACAAATGTATTGGTTTTAAATTGGGAGCCCGCAAGTAAATAGAGAAATTGATCGCCCGACGACTAATTGACATAAAATTGAGAATAATTTCAAAACCGACCAAATACTTTGACTATAAAAACAAAAGGGCTGTAGATTTCGAGACTAGTGTTTGGTTGATAGACTTACCGTAACCCAATAAGATGGAAGTCATGGAGGCTAAAATGGCACATCCAAAGGCATAATTATTTCGTTTTGGTTTTGGTTTTGGTTTTTGAGAGGTATCTAAAGCTGCAATAGACATTTCGTGTTCGCCTGAGAATTTGTTGCTTTGAAGGTCAGCCATGGTTTAGAGAGAGAGAGAGAGAGAGGGAGAGAGGGGATTAGTTGCATGTACTTTGTAAACTAGCATTGTACTACTTAAATAGAGTTCGGCTTACCTCAAAGAAATGGAGTGATAGGTCTTTTGTCAACATAATTCTTATCACGTCCAAAACAGTTTATATTAAATTTTTGTGATTTTTCTAAAGTCAAAATTCGAACAGATTTTAAAACTATGCTTGAATTTCGACTTTAAAAAAATCTAAAAAAATCATCATAGATTATTTCAAACTCAATAAACATTATGTTACAATTTATTTTGTCAGAAAAAAATGTGAAGTTTTAATAGCTTGACTAATGATGTTTGACTAATTTTAACAGTAAAAGAGATAATTGCATAATAGTTTAAAAAGTAAGAGAGGTTAGAGTAATTTTAAATACCTCAAGGAGAGCATTGTATTTGTTATAAACCTCAAGGGAGGTTAGTGTAATTCACCCAAAAAATTTCCACGCAAAATAAAAATCGAATCACGACGCAATCAAAATTTCACAGATAGGTTTTTTGAGGGCCTAGTTGGCCTGATATGAGTGGAGCACTGTAATATATTTTTACTCTCATCTCAAGTCTGAGAAAGTGATTCGAATTGTTCTTTAATTTTGTTTGGCTTGTTGAAGTTTTTTATACATGTAAAAAATTACATTGATCGGATATCGATTTTGACATGATGGAAAAACTTTTGTCTCGAAGTTTATTTTCACATTAATTATTACATTTTATAACAGAAATGTATTTCATTTATGTTTCTTTCGATGTCCCATCTGTTTGATTTTTGTATGTACACCGAACAAAATAAAGAATTTGAATCATTTTTGGAACTCGGAATAAAACTCAAAGTTGAGGCACTGAGTTCGGTTTTTTTTTTTTTTGAGAAAGAGAAAGGACCAGCGAATGAAAAATTCATGATTCATTGCAATAATATTTTGTGGCAAAAGTATGGTTTAACCCCAAGAGTTTGGGCACTTGTCTTCTCAAGTTCACGAGATCGAATCTCACCAGAATTACTCGTTTGAAGTTACTGGAAGTTATGCTCGGTCGTTCCCTTCAAGACTCCGGTGACTAATTGACATTAAATTACCCGTAATTCCATAACTTGCCGGATATCTCAGTTATAACAAGAAAGTATGGTTTGAATAACAATTTAATTGGTTGTTTGTTTGTTTTTTGAAAGGCTATTTAATTGTTGGAGGGACAAATATTGTGACCATTACATTCTCTTTGTTTTGCACCCAAACAGATCCCAAGAACTTTGAAGGAACAAATGCTGTGAAGCTGTTTTTATTCTATTTTATTTTGAATAACCATTGAATATTGCTTTTGGGCTTTACTCAATATTCATTAATAGAGATTCTCTCATGTGATGATTTCATGTGATTTTGTATATTATTTTTGATATGACGATCTCGTCTTTCACTTGCAGTTGAAAAGTTAAATAGAAAATGTTACATTTTATTTAATTATTTGTGTTGTTCATTTTATAAATTTCAATATTCATCTAAATCACTTGTATAAAAATCACATCACTCAAATATCGACAAACCCTTCCACGAATTCTATTTTCCTAGAGAGCAGTGAATTCTAACTAATTATCTGGTTCATATTTTTTACGAAAACTATTGATAATATCTACAATTGTATTTAAACAAAATAAATATTTAGTGTGGTTACGCACAAATGAACTTTCTTGGCCGGCTCGATAAATGTGCATCGCATCACATGTTTTAATTATTTAGATTTTTCTTAAAAGTTCTCGAACAACGTCAAACCTTATGACTTTTCGTGTAATTAATGATTCAGTAGTATCAAATGATATTATTCTTAACAAATTACATGCAACACATATTATTATTGAACATGACTAATATTGTTAAGTTATTATAAAGTCACAGATATAATTTGGCTAGTGATAGTAAGAAACGACTATAATCTCAAACCTAAAAATTGTAAAGTTATTGCGGACGATCAACCTGTCCACCCGAGAAACCTTTGGAAGATAGAGCATTGTGTTTGTTGGAGTAGCCACTTAATTTTAGGTTAACCAAGTAACTCATTCATCGTACAATTTTTGAGACTACTAATCCATCATCAGCAGAGATATTCACGGCTTGACAGCAAAGTTACGGTATAGAAAAGTATTAGGCACCGTATCGTGTTTAACCCAAACGGTTGGTCTCTAATAATTTCTTATGAGATTTTATTAATATATTACTTTTCAAGATGATTTTATTCAAAGATAAGAAAAATGGAGTGTGTGTGTGTGTGTGTGTGTGTGTGTAGAGTAAGCTTTTATTGAAGGATTTCTCATTTTGCTAAAATAAGGACCTCACATTTTCTGATCAAATATTGATAATCGGAACCGTTCAATGTGTTTAAAACATATTTTTAAGGGTACTCGTGAAAAGTCAACTCAAAATATTACTAGTAATGGCTTGATTGAAGTAGTTTTTCATAAAATTGTTCCTGTCAACATTTATGAACAACTGCTTCGGTTAAACCCTTCCCAATATTTATTGAGCCAATTTTTCACGAGTACCCTTAAAAACATGTTTTAAATACATTGAATCATTCCGATCATCAATATTTGATCAGGAAATGGGAGGTCCTCATTTTAGAAAAATGAGAGATCTCTCAATAGAAGCTTATATATATATATATATATTTATTTATTTATTTATTTATTTATTTATTTATGGGAAAGACTATATGGACCAATATTTTTTTAGACCAATATTAGACCAACATCGAAATTCTTCATTCCTAGTTAAATTTTAATGATCTGAACCGTTCAATGTGTTTAAAACATGTTTTTAAGGGTACCTGCGAGAAATCAGCTCAAAATATTACAGGAAAAAACTTGATCCAAATAGTAGTTTAAAATACTGATAGGAACTGTTTTATTAACCACTGTTTGGATCAATTACCAATACTTTTGTAGACCAATATTAGACCAACGTCCAAACTCTTCATTCCCAATTAAATTTTAACTATCCGAACCGTTCAATGTATTTAAAACATGTTTTCAAGGGCACCCGCGAGAAATCAGCTCAAAATATTACCAGAAAGGGCTTGATCCAAACAGTGGTTGATAAAACTGTTCCTATGAACATTTTGAACCACTGCTTGGATCAAGCATTTTTCATAGCGCATGAGGCTAAATTAAAAACGAAAGGAGAATGAATATTATCCAAATTACGAAAATAATTAATACAAAACTTCTTGGTTAATTCGGGAATTATCCACTCAAAATGGAAATGTTGATAAGCTTCTGATATCACCTCGAACACATGATCTTTTAATGATTCTAGCTTCGAAATTAACTTAGACTGAAGGTAAGTATGTGGGATTTAGAATATAGATAGTGTGGTATTGGGAGTGGAGTTTTGAGGTTTTCTTAATTAGTTTTATTTGGATGACTTATGGTTTTGGACAAGTATAATTAAGAACAAGCTTAGGGGGTAAGAGTTTTACTTGGGTTTTTGAAGATTAATTCAAGAGAAAGTCTAAGGATACAGAAAAAGTTTTTCATAATTTAAAATGAATTTTTTAGATTGTGTAAACTTTCAAAATCCAAATGAATCTTAACTTTTGATTTTGAATTCGGAGAAATTTTTCTAGAACCGTAGCACTCATTTTAATTCAAAGGTTTAGAATCCTATTTATAGGCTAGAAGCAGCGTTATAGAGTTATTTCTTTACCAGAATTGGCTGAGAGGTAAATTAAAAAATGTTGTTGTGATTTCTTAAGTAATAAAAATAAAATGGCTTCCCATAAAGGCTTGAAAATGGTTTTATGGGGTGAAAATACAAATCCATGAAGCTGGGATCAATCAAAGAACATTGTGTACGTTCTATCATCATCATTGGAGGTTCATTCGAACTAGATTAGAAATTATGGTTAATCAAATTATTAGCGTCTACAGTTGTCTCTCTTTAACAAAATTCAAGTATCAATATAGAAACCGAGTGCATGCCAATGATAAATAGGTAAATTGTTTTGTTTGTACCGTAATTTCCTAAATGGAGAAATGATTCATCTCCTTGTGAGTTATGTTTAGAATGCCTTTAGTCATGATACGACTTGAGCCGAATTATAATTGATTCGATGAGGTGTCTTTAGCCGAACTGCGTCTTGAGCCAAGTTGTGTCATTAGTCGTGTCTTGTATTGAGCCAAGTTATGTCTTCTTGTCGGAGATGTTATCACATTTGTTAACTTGGTGGACCAGCTTCTCCTCGACGGAGAGAACTGAATTTGAATATGTGTTTAGAGGTCTAGCCATGGTCAGAATTACTGATGATTTCCTCTAGGTTGTAACTCAGTTTTGGGTACCATCCTTTAGCCTGATTAGCTACGGGATGAATGAATTCACCCATACTTTAGAATAGTACCATTATATGCTAAGGATGAGCCCAAGATTGCACATACTAACCCAAGTTCCAATTGGAAAGAAACTCATGAACCATCATTTCTAAGCTGATTGGCTGAAGAAGAATTCTATTGAGGTAGAAGAAGTTAACGGGTTGACCACTACCTGAGTGGACTTCATACTAAGCACTTTTACCAACCCCATGACTTATCACCCCATGGGATTTGTTTTCACTAGGCTTTTAGATGATGGGCGGCAAAGTGACTTTGTTACCTATTCCATTAGGAATCACAGATTTTCTGGTCCATCACATTCATGCATTTACGATTTCCTTGTGATGGACCTGGAAGAGGGGGAACATGTTAGCGTTCTAGGTTCCGATGGTGTTAGTATGCCTTTGCCTCTGTTCTACTTTCGAGTTTGTTCTTTCCTTGACTTGACGGCCTGTTGGATTTATGAGCAGCCTTCTATATCGAAGTTGTTATCCAAGGACACAACATTATTCTGACATTATTAACAGAACCCTTTCACGAATTGATGCTTCTTCATTTCTGTCAAGGTGGCCTTTCGAAGGCAGGTGTGGAACTTCTTTATGTTTGGCTGATTGCGCACTTCTTTTGAAGCCAATCCTCTCACCCTCGGTGGTTTAGTGACATTCATGTGCGACACCTAATTAATCCACAATGCGACATTCTGCCTATTCTGGAAGGGTTGGCCAGATAGACTTAAGCCTTGGACAACATTACTCCAGATACCATCATTTAGGACATTAGCATCTTTCGGGACATGGAGTTCCTTTTACATTTGAGTGGTGTAGGCATGTCCTTCCTTTTATTGGTGGGCTTAACAGGAGTTGTACCTTTCTTCGAGAATCGAGTAATGTTGAACCGTGCACTTTCTATTTTTGAGACCCGATTTCCTAGTGATCGGTTCTGTTGTCACTACTTGGCAGGCGACACCCATCCACTGGTTGAAGAGGCTCTGGTAATATGGAACGATAGGGAGTTCACTCTATTCAACACTATGAGTGATTTTCCTCAGGCCTCAAATAATTATTTGCCTTGGATAGAATTTGAGAATGCTCATAGAGCGACAATATTAACAATTGTGTCCTCCTGGTCAAGCCCTACCACCTTAGAATAAATATGCTTGATATGATGAACAACGGGAGGCTATCCTTATAGGCTTATGGTGGGACTTTCAAATATCTTGTCTAGAATCTAACAGAGAGAAGGACGAAGCCATCAGAGCTAGAGACATTGCCCTTGAAGCTCATGAAATTGTCGCTACTGAGCAAGACATGGTTCAGGCAGACCATAACCAAACTAAGTTCCAATTGGCAAAAGTTCAAGGCATTGTACTTACACTAGAACAAGAAAATACTTTTCTAAACACGACCTTGGACAAAACGAGGGCTACAACTAGTTCCTTCGCTCGCCTATGAGGGCTAGAGGAATCTCTCATCATCGCTCAACATTAGTTGCCTGTCATTTCTAAGAAGTGCGACTCTAGTTGCGACGCGTAAGTCTCAAGCTTCTTTCATTCAACATCCTCAAACACATGATAAAGGATTCTCACATCTCCTTGAGCTCAAGAGGGGCTATTTGATGAGGGTTATAGGCGATCTCTATGGCTAGCTTAACTTTTCCAATTACCTCTATGCTGAAGGTCCATTTGACATAAATTTGGTACATTTTTTCTGAGCTTGTTACAGGACTTGGCAAAAATTGACTCATCTAGAGCCCTGGATGTAAGGACTAGAAAATTTTAATTCAATAAAAAATAAAATTTTACTAATTTTGTTTAATTATTGGTAGTAGCTTATGCATACATTTTATAGTAAACTTTATTTATTTTATTTCATGATAGTAGGCTTATGCATACATTTTGGTATTCAAGGCGGAGGATAAATCCAATGTTCTAAAAACTTCCCTTCCTACTCATGAGATTGGAAGTAGCAGCGTTGCTCCTGCAGCATTTATGGTTGATAGTGAAAAATGAGACTTTGATCCTGCCTCGTTTATTACTGTCCCACAAGGGAGAGTTCATCCCTACTCATTGAAAAAAGATACGTTTTTTTATGTTAACATGATGTCTTCATAAATACCAACCACTTTTGGAAGGATCTTATTTCTACAATAAGACTACCTCTGTTAGTCTCATGTGGGGAAATAGAGATACTTTCAACAATAACAACAGCTTCTGAGATCAAGTATACTAGGATTTTGTGTCCAGGGAAAGAGCTTCTATTATATTAGTCAAGGGCGAATGAGGGGAGTGTGCAATAGTATTCTTTCCTTCTCTCGCTCGATTGCTTCAATGCCTATAATTTGAGAGATAACATGAAAGCCTTCTTATAGAAGATAGGATTCCATGTCCTTCTTTGGAGGCCAATCTTGTTATCGCCTTGCGTCACGAATTTGATGGCAGGCACTTGATTAATTTGAAACTTAGACCTTGCATAGACCCATAAACCCAACCCAATATTCCTTTTTAGGCCTATAGCCCAATCAAGCCTTGATCCAAGCCCAAATCTGACCCAAAACCCTTTCGGCTTACCTTTCCTCTTATTGACCCAAGCCCATGACATGTCCAACATCCATTGGAACAACCACACTGATTTATTTCCTTGAACATCGTCACCTCACGTGCTGAAGCTCAATCCTTATGTTCAGATCTTTAGTAAATCCTCCTCCTCTCCAATAGAAGTCTACCTCTTGCTCCTCACTCAAACATCACCCCACTTCTTCTTCAGCAAAATCACTTCCCTCTCATGGTTTGTGTCAAAACCATCCTCACCTCACGTAGTCCTGCAACAATCTTTCCTCTTCTTCAATGGCTATCCATGCAAAGAGCACCTACACACTCCATTCATCCCTATTAAGCTCTTGTCTTCTCTTTCCCATCAACACACATACGCATTTGATATCCACTGAGCTTGAGAAGGAGAGTAAGAGCTGTCATTGTTAGAAGGAGAAGTAAAAAAATTACAGTAGAAAGAAGAATAAGAAGAAGAAACCCATTAGAAGCTCAATTCTTTCAATTCAAGCCCAATTATTAATTCATGCTTCAATTCAACCCTAGCAAGGTAAATAACACCCTTCACCTCCTCTAATTTGTGTTATTAATCTATGTTTAAGTTTCACAAATCTCCATTTAAATCAAACCTAGTTCTAAAATTTAGAGAAGACAACTATCAACTAGTTGACATTTACCAGTCAAGTAGATGAGTTTGCATTTTGTATCCTATTTTATATTGTAAATTAAATTTTATCCGGATGCCGTATACCATCTAACCGGATAAACTTGCATTATGTACTTTATTTTTATATTCCATCCTGATGACATATACCATCTTAATTTAATTTACATTAAATTTTCTATTCTTAATAAATTGACGAACTCAATGAAAATCATGTACATAAATTCTACTTTTTAAATTAGTAATACCGTAATTATTGAAAGAGGACCAACCATTTGAAACGGAGTAGTAGTTCTGTCCAAGTTTATTGTGGATGTTATGTACACTCAAGTTTATCTATTTAAATACGAGTAATACTAGTGATAATACAATTTTTTACCTCGTGTTTTATTTTATGCTAAGTTGGCACCTCTTCCCTCCTATCTTTCTCTCTCTCACACACACACTCACTCATACACACACACACACTCACTCACTCACAAACACTAGGGGTGAAGTCGGTTCGGTTCGGTCGGCTTTTTTGGCCATGGTGGACCGAAGGGTGGAAAAAATGATGCCCAATCCCAACCGAAATTGTAGAAAAATCGAAATCGGTTCGGGGTGCTTCAATCCGGTTGGTTTTTTCAAGAATTTTGGGAATTTTGGGTTGGGCTAATTGGCTAGGATTGGTTCGGCTCGGATTGGTTCGGGAATTTCAGGTTGGGACTTCAGAATCACATCAAAATCGGTTCAGTTTTTTACATGCTCCCATTCAATTCGGTTTAGATCAGTTCAGTATTCTAAATCGGTTCGGTTCAATTCTATTGAATATTATACTGTTCGGTTCAGCTTGGTCCAGAGATATTTAGTAAAAACCAAGATCAAACCGAAAATCAATTTTCTTTTTCGGAAAAAACCAAAACCGACCAAACAAGCTTATGGACCTACCGTGGACCAATTATTTCAATCGATTTTTTGGTCTTCGGTTTTTTCTTTCACCCCTAACAGACACTTGTCTTCCTCCACCTTTGTATGGAGCAAAACATGAAGTAAAAAATAGAGTATCACTAGCATTATTCTTTAAATACACAGGGATCGCACACGAACTATTGAATATTATTAAAAAAAAATCCGAACGGTAACCGAATTTTTTTCCGTGAATATGATTATGAAGGAAGCAAATGAAATATCTGTTCCCATCCGGTTATGATTAAATATTCAAAAATGACCAAACGGATATCTAAATCGAATCGTAACTGTAACTAAACTATTATATATTTACGAGATTACCCTTAATTATATATTGTGTTTTTATATATATTTAACCCTCATTATATATTATGGATATATTACATGTACAAAGTAGTGCAGTACAAAACCCTAAAACTCTATAGTTTTTCGTATAGTTTATGTTCCTGATTACTATCTGTGCTTATGCAAAAAGGAAAATCATTCAATGGGGTTTCTAGTGACAAATATTTGTGAGCTTAATTTGTTGATTTTTTTTATCTTAATACGAGTAGGAGTTTATTTTTTTTTAATTCACATACGGATTTGGGTTGGCGAGGGACGGGACAGATTTGGAAAAAAATTATGAATATTCATTTAGTTCGCTTAATATCTAATATTCATTGAATATGATTACAGTAGACTGATTTTTATCTCCGATGAACATCAGAGCCAATTTGGATATTATATAGTGTTTGGGTATTGAATACGGATATTTTAATATCTGTTCCAATCTCCTCCGTTGCTACTCGTAAGAAAACAAAATGATCTATAGTTGGGTGGGGCCCCTTCTAAATACATGCATCTTATTCGTTATTGTGAGAAGATGGAACAAAACAATGCTTGAGTAGCACTGAATAATCTCTCCCTCTCCTTGTCGTGTAATTTGGGCTGCCAACATTACAGCAAAGATGAGGATTTCTCTTCAGTCCAATCTATATTTTTCAATTTGGGCCCATGGGCTCCATTTTAGAGTTTATTGAATTAAATAAAAATAGGATAAATTTCACTTACCTCCCCTTGGGTTTTTGACAAATATAGAGACATCTTTTGAATTTTTTTAAAAGAGTTTTGTTAACCACCGCTTATCAGGCAATAGATAATATACACATAATACTAAATAAACATGAATATTAATACACATTTTATAGATATCAATATACAATTTACGAATGTCGATGCACTTTTATATATTATCTACCGCCTAATGAAGGATTGTTAATATTCTCTTTTTTGAAAGTAACAAGACACAACCGCCAAGAGAGCAAAATACACTGATCTCCCTTGAGATTTGGCTTAAATATGTATCCAAACAATGTGACCGGCCCCATGTTAACCTCTAGCTGGTTGTTGACGTTCCTAGCTGAATCTGGCCGTTATGATTACCGTTATTGTCTCCATTACTAGTATTCTTGTTCTTCTCCAACTCTCTCATCGTTGACCTCCACTTAAAGAAGGTACCAAACAAGACTTGCATTTCCTCGAGGGTTTTACCTTGTGTTTCCGGAAGCAACGTATAAAAGAAAACCCAACTCACAATAGCCACTCCCATGAAGAGAAAGAAGGCTCCGCCGATCGTGACTGCCTTGGTGAGAGAGAGGAAAGACATTGATATGGTTCCGCTCATCAAACGGTTCATAGCCGTTCCCATGCTCGTCCCCTGGGCCCGCAACCTCAACGGGAAGATTTCTGAACTGTAGACCCACGCGATGGGCCCCAATCCGATCGAGAATGAGGCGACAAAAGTTAGCACTGATGTGATTGCCAAAGCAATGGCCCATGTCAGTTTCTCATTAGAGCGATCAATGACTGTTAAGCACGTGCCTAGAGTCGCGAGGGACAAGATCATACCCCCAACACTGGTTAAAAGTAACACTCTTCGGCCAACCCGGTCCAGTAAAAATGTAGCCACGAGAATGAATATTGTCTTGGAAAATCCTACACCCACAGTGGCCAGTAGCTTGTCCGATTTGCTTGTTATACCTGAAAAAAACATTAAATGCAATAATTATGTGCAAATCATATTATCAATACATAATGAATGCAATACAAAACTACAAAAAAATGGAACGTCTATAAACACATTTTTAAAATATATATCCGGATAAAAATGTCCGAAATTGTCATATGCAAAGTGGAGTCACGTTATTTTAAAAAAATTTACATGTATCAAATAATTCTGAATATATTTATATACGAATCTATATTTAAAAAATGTATTTTTGGAGCATTGTTCAGAAAACTATGATCCTATGTTCATGACACACCAGTCTCCTCTCTAGTTTTTAAAAAATCTGCTGATATCGTCACCTTTAACTCTTAATTTACCAAAAAGCCCTCCAACCACCAGTCCATTATTAAATCTATTATTTATGACCAGCAAATAGGATCATGCAAATTGTTTTAGTGCTATTAATGTTGTTATAAAACAAAAAGAAAAGAAATTGAAGTGAAACAAATTATTTATTTAATCCTTTTTTATCAGATTCAGATAAAGAAATGAATAAGTACTTGCCAGATTTTTTTCAAATACAGAAAATGAGAATTGTAATGACTTCCTTTTTTTTGTTTTTATAATTAAGTTATTCGATCAGTTTTGGGTATGCTCCACTTATTGGCGACTAAATTCGCGGAGTTTTAAAATTAACGATTAGGCAAACTTTTAGTGACCATAATATATAGTTGTTAAAATTCGACCTCAAAATATCTCGGTTTCGTCTTCATTATTTTTCTCTTACAACCCTAGATTCAAATTAGCCCTTCTTATTAATGCTCATTTTTTTAAACTAACAAAGACAATAAAAATATTATTAACTATGATATAAATAGACATAAGAATTATTTTTGGGGTCTGTCAATCATTGAGACTTTTGTTAGCCACCATCATAGTTGTATAACTCACATAATTAAACAAACTTTTACATATTATGATTGGTTATTTATATTTTTAATTTTAAAAGAATAAAATTTCCATATGCATTAAACCCTAAAAGGAATAAGTGTGTTTATCAAAAATCACAAAAAATTCCAGAGAAATGTAGGCTTTCGAAAAAAATGTTAAAGTTTCTCGCATATACCTGCTTTCTCAAATATTTTTGGGCTGTATAAAACAACGGCATCTATGCCGGAGCTTTGCTGAAAAAAGTGAATTCCGACTCCAGCCATCAAAATATGCTTGACGGTGGGCGTCGGGTAAAGAAACAGCTCCTTCCAAACTCCTTCGCCGTGACTTTGCTTTGTCACTTGAACGACGTCGTCGTTGCACTCCTCGGGTATTCCGGCGGCTTCCTTTATATTGGCAAGTCGAAGCTGAGCTTCTTCTTTTGAATCAGAAGTCTTGTCCAAAACTCGTTTCGCATCACCAAGTCGACCCTGTAAAACAAGCCATCGTGGTGACTCGGGCATGGCGAGGACCCCTAATGCCAAGAACACTGGCGGAATCGCTCCCACTCCGACCATTACTCGCCATCCTATGTTTACTGGAAGATTCGAGAATGCATAGTTTGATATATATCCCAGCAATAGACCTAAAACCAACAAAAATATAACAAATGAACATGATTTATAAACAGAATTTTATTTAGACATAGTTTCTTTTTTTTTTTCTCAAAAAAATAATATTTGCAACATGTATGAATTCAAATATGTTCGGAGTCGCTCAAAATGTATAGATGTCACGTACATCGTTAGAGACATTTATATTTTGATTTACATACGAACATCTGTATTGGTGGTCAAAAACATAAAATTAAAGGCATCTCTTTCGCTTCTTTCCTGATCTAGACTGGGTTCTGGGTTTGATCAAATTTGATTATTTGATTATTTGTACTTTTTTATTTCTAGTCAATTTTTTGTCAATTATTGATTTGCCTCGACGAAAAGTTTCAAAAAAATTATAAATAATAGATTAAATTTGAAAAAAAATCAGAAAGGACAAAAATAACTCAAAAACAATAAATTATTTTTACTTATTCGTCGTCTTTTATAATTTTTTAATTTTTAGATATAATTTTATATTTTTTAAAATCATTTCACTAAGACGAAAGATCCAAAAAGACTAGTAAGGGCTACCAAAATAACTCCCAAATGGGAAAAAATATCCTTTCTACCAAAAAATATATTTTCTTTCAATGAAAAAATTATTTTAAAAAAATTTCAATGAAGTAAAGTACAGTAAAAAAAATGTTTTTATGTGTTTATTTGATACAAGAGACCTAGAAAAAATAAATAAATAACAGCTTAATGGTGTAAAAAAAAAATAGTATGAAAGCAGGATTATTGTGAGGTTTTGTATTTTTTGCAGAAAACATTTTATGAAAGCATTAATTCTAGATAAAAAGTTAAGTAAGTCGTACTTTTTTTTTACTAACTAAACACAAAAATATATAAAACTTCCATATTTTGGACTTTTCGTTTTTCTGTGTACGTACCGAGAGAGAGAGAGAGAGAGAGAGAGAGGGAGAATGTGGTAATAGTAGTATTTACCGCCGTTGATGAAGACTTCGGGCAAAGAGGTGAGAAACCCACGTGAGGCGGCAGGGGAGAGCTCGGCGGTGTAGACCGGAGCGATAAGGAGTGCATATCCTACGCCTATTCCGGCGACGAATCGGCCGACCATTAGGAAGGCGTAGTTGGTGGCGATGGCCGAGAAAAGTGCTCCGAGGAAGAAGATTACGGCGGCGATCACAATCGTATACCGCCGGCCTACCCAATCTGAGGTCCGGCCAGCAGCGGCGGAGCCGAGGAGGGAATAGACGTTAATGATTCCCATGACAATTTCCAACTGGACGTCGGAGATTTTGAGATCTTCCTGAAGGTAGGGTCCGGCCCCACTCAACACTCCCATATCTGCATTCCACCCAAATTATTTTCCCACTTTCTTATCAAACTACAAAATAATAATAAATTAATATTGGTTTAAATGTTGGAGTCTAAAATCGAATTTATTTTTTTCATTCATCTTTCAGGAACTATTGTTTAAAAAAAACTATTAAAGCAATTAAAAAACTTGACACCAAAGAGAATCATAGTAACCAAACACCCCCACCGAAGAACTTAGCAATATTTTTATTCACTATTAAAACAGTTTTCCCTATTAATTTAAAAAAATTGTGAATTATCACAAAACTATTAAATATAGCTGAAATTTAATTGGTTGAATCATCAGAATAGATAAGTTTTTTAAATCATTATAAAATAGTTGTTATTGTGATGATTGAATATAATAAAACAGAAGTTGTCTTTTCGATCTGCACTTTGGATTTCGTTCCGTATAATCTCGGTCTTCTGTATATATTTGTGACGGTTTATATTTATTAGAAGATTTTTACCCGTCAGTATCTTGATCCAATAAACTCTTACCGGTGAAAATCTTTAATAAAATTAGACCATTAATTACTGAGATGTGCGGTTGGATGCAACTGATCTTTGCAATTTAAACATGAGCTGCAAAGAAGCCGAACCCATAAAATATGGAAGTGACGGAGAGTAATTTAGTTGATGAGCTTACCGTAACCGAGTAAGGTGGAAGTCATGGAGGCCAAAACGGCACAACCCAAAGCATACTTGTTCCTTTTTGGTTTTGGTGGGGGATCAAAACCTGAATTTGGTGTTTTGGGTTGGCCGGAACATTCGTTGATCTCAGGCTTCCTGTCAGCCATGAGAGAGAGAGAGAGAGAGAGATGATTGTTTGGTGTTTGTAGGGATTGAAACGGATGTGATGTGAGGAGAGAAGTGGATATACGGAGTGACGACTGTGATGGTACTTGGAAAAAAGGAGTGATGTTCCTTTTGTGTTGGCCCTTCTGTAAACTAGCCATGTATAGTGCTTATATAGACTTGTGGCTTTAGAGCATGTAGTCAAAAGTTTTTTTTTTTTGTTTTTTAATCGACATATTTGGTCGGTTTGTAAGTTGAAATTAAAATTCGGGAGAGTCCTTCTCCAAATTATCTACTAGTCCTCAGGAGTTTCGATGAAAACAATCGCAGGATGTCAGGATTTACAGTTCATATGCTCTACGATTCGGACAACCTTTTGGGATTAAAAGTGTAGTAAAATGTATTTTCACTAATAAAAAGTTTTAAAGTGAAAGATTAGTGCTTTCAAATTTAAATAATCTGCTCCATTAATTATGAATTTTGAGATTTTTTTTTAGAATTATAGTCTTACTCTAAATTAAATGTATTTATATATTCATATTTATTGCATATTAATGATATTCTCCAGCTCTCCTCTCTCCTCTCTCATTCTTCATGTGTAGTAAGTGTTTATCCAAATGTGACACTACTAGGCTTTATTTGGGATAACTAATTTTTTGTAATTTATTTTTTAGATAAGAACGAAAAAAAATTCAATAAATACCACAGTTTAAATGGACCGTTAACGAGTCTGATATCGCTAATGTTGGTTCTTCTTTCTTTGCATACAAGTCTTGGGCAGTCCTAACTTTACAAGTCAATTTTCAATGTTAAGTTAGACTCATGAGTTTCTAACATGATATCAGAGTTTGGTCCGATAAGCATTTATTACACACTCAAATCGTCCTTTCATCTAACCCTTCTCTATTCTTACATCTGCGATCCATGCTTCGCGTGAGGAAGAGTGTTAACGAATTTCATATCGCCTATGTTATTCCTCCTTCCTCTACTTATAAGTATGGAACAACCCTTACCTTATAAGTTGATTTTCAGTGTTGATTTAGGCCATAAAATTTTAACGGATAAGACAGTTGTTAATCCAAGTAGTTAGTGTGAAGGTCAAATATTGAGACTAGGGAATTTGTTTATTTGTAAGGCATAAAATTTGAAACACATTAAGTGTTATTAATTTTTATGTGGTCAATTATATGAAATTTTGCTTTGACTTTATTTGAGCTCTCTTGTATTAGAGGTATGGATGATTCTTCAAAAATTACTTGAGATGTGTGTATACTAGTCCAAGCACTCGGAGTTATAAAAAAAAAAAAAAAGATAACACGTCGCACTTATAATGTATATTTATTTGCTGATTCTTAATGTACGTCAATAAATATACTTCATTCGTCTTCGGATACCCCGTGATGTCCTAATATTCTTTGGCAGTTTGAGACCAATAAATTTAATTCTAAACTCCACATAAAAAAGAGATCAAAACATCGGACCATATTTTTCCATCAAACATGATCATGATTGTAGACTTTTGAATATATTTTTTGTATCTATTATTTATTTTTTTTATTTTTTTGAATTTGTTATTTTAACTTTAATATTTTGTGAATTATTGGTACGCTTTGATTAAAAAAATATAAAAAGTATAAAATTATGTTCAAAAGATAAAAAAATATCACTAAAAACGATAAATAAACTAAAAAAAACTTTTGTTTTTTTAATTATTTATCTTTTCTAATCGTTTTTCAAATTTGGTCAATTATTTATAACATTTTTAGAAGCTCTTCTCTAGATAAATCAACAAATCACAAAAAATTGACGAAAAACAAAAAATAACAAAAAAATTCAAATAAAGAAAAAAAATAATATAATAAATATCACAGTCCAAATGAAACCTACATATTCAATTTGAATCCTCGAATTAAGGGAAAATTATGGGCTGTTGTATCATTGTTGAAAATTTTAGAATATTTCTGTCAAGTCACATTTTGAGAATTGGTGGTCCAGAAGCTCATGGGCCCATCTCAGACTATCTAAATTATTCATGAAAATAATCATTGAAAAATAAATTCAATGACTAATGACTTTTAGAACATTATGATTGAGCTAGAAGTCAAAAAAATCATACAAAAATTAAAAATTAATTTTTTTTTGAATTTTCTAGTTTTTAGTTGTTAGTTAAATTCTACAATGGCGACGTAGCGGCTGTAGAAAAATTTATTAGGTAGTCAAGAAATTAATATTCTACTCGTTTTATTAAACAACTATTATACAAAATGTCTACATGTATAATTGGTACATAAAAATATTACAATTTATCTTGACGAGAAGCAATCATTTACCCTTGTAATTTTATATTCGTCTTGGGAAAGAGAGAAAATGAATACGTCTTGGGCATAAGAAGACAAAAAGGATTTATAAATTTTTTATGAAAGAGATTGATATGATTTTAGAATTTATATATGTAAGGAGTCAGGAGCAATATAACAATACTGATAGGTCCTGTTTGATGAAGTTAATTCAAATCAATAGCAACAATCAATGATGATTTTATGAGATCAATTGACTTCATGCATTCTTTTGCAGATTTAGGGAGGTTGTAGTGTACTTATAATGCGGGTAAAATAATATAGTTTTGTTCATTTTGTACTCAAAATTATATCGTTTTGATTTATCACGTGAATTATTATCAAAATACATGGAGATCAAAACGATGTAGTTTAAAGTACAAAACGGATAAAATTATATCATTTTGTCTGTATTATACGCGCACTATAGGAAACTACACTACATCTCCCTCAAATCCTCTATTTGCATACCTTGGCTCCACTCCTACTCGTTGAGTGTGTAAATTTTTAGTAGTCTGACAGCTCATTTGTTATCGTCAAGATTTTGAAAAGAATCTAATAGATATAATAGTCTTATTTGACATGTGATTATTATTGAATTATATTCAGCGAAATATAATTTAATCTAGTTCAATTTGTTTGAACTAAATTATTTATAGTGTATTTTAATCACATTAAATACGTATGTTATATTAACTCTCGATGTGTAATGAATGAATGCCCTTGTACCTAATCACCTTGGATACCCTAATGAAGATTCTATCTTGTTCTAAAGTACTCTAGTTTAGGTTTGTATTTAGACGTATCCCAATTTTGTGTAGCCCACTTGGCTGACAAGAAGAGAGAGAGGAGAGAGGAGAGAGGAGAGAGAGAGAGAGAGAGAGAGACGGGGGACCATATTTATGTAGTAGATATGTATCAAAGTTATCAATTTTGTATCGACGAGTGTATCAATTTTGTTACCGGTATGGTACGTACCGGTACCGGTGTGTACTAGCATACCGTTTCGGATTTATCGCTAAAATTAATATACATATTTCAAATAATATTTTTAACAAAAAATCATGCTAAACATATAAAATAAAGTATAACAATATAAAAATAAATCACCAAATATAAAAAAATATGATTTTTAGTCTAAATTTGTATCTAATTATCTAAACAAATATTAATTAAATTTTTTATTTTTTTTAAATACAGACCGGTACGGTATGGTAGAGGCCGGAACAAGTCGGAATAAGCCGGAACATTAACTGGAACAGTACTCCAGTAATCTGATACCATTACAGTACGGAACGGAATTAATAACTTTGATATGTATATATATATGTTTTTTTAAATAAAAAGTTTAAGATTATTAATAATATGGGGGTTAGATTTAAATATCCATAAAGGTATTAATGAGTACAACACTAGATTTTGCTAATATGTCACCAGCTCTGCCTAAACCAAAAATCAACCTATGAATTCACAAAGGTACCAATTACAAGAAAGTTGAAAAAAGGATAATTTACATAAAATTATTTTCATATATCTTTCAATTTCATTCTTTTATTTTTTTTAATACACCTCCTAATCTTTCTAAATATAACATTGACCCCTTTTGAATTGACGCACATGACTACTTATCGTATTTTCCTCTATCTTCATCAATTCAAAAGGGGTCGATCATTATATTTGAAAATATCAGGAGTGCATTAAGACAATTAAAAGATAAATGGAGTTTTTATGTAAATTACCCTTAAAAAAATCTTATCCACTCGTGGACTTGAGTTTTGCTATGTATTATGCATAGTAACACGTGCAGTGTATTGTGCACATTATTTTGGTACGCAAAAAATTGCTCGAATAATTGAACAACATTTAGACAGTTTTTTTACGCGCCAAAATAACGTTTTGACGCACAACAAAATCCTCCATTACCCGGTGCTTATGCTCACACATGCAATAACTCACTCACTAACTTTTCTTTTTGATTAATTTTTTTAATCTTATTTTTAAAAAAATTGTAATTTTCCATTATTTTCCACTTAATGTTGTCTTATTCTTCAATCTTTGTGTCATTGTGTTTAACTTGATTTACGTGGCTTTCAAGCTGTGGTTTGATAATAAACTTGAACTTTTCTTTGCTGATTAAAAAAACGTGCTTCAACTTTTTACTTGGAGCTTCTTTATTTATCTGGTTTAGAATTTAACTCCCACAAATCCCTTTTTTTCTTAATAGGAATGACAATAAAATAGATCGAGAACGAATTTGATCATTTTTGTTTATGATTTTAGGGCTTGATATCCATCTCCATTGCCATTCCCATCCACAAACGGATAATCACCTTCGCCCTCCATCTCCGCCCATCTTAAAAAAATTCGTGACAATAAAAAAATAAATCAGTTTTGATAGTTAAAAAAAATAATTCTCAAAACTTATATTTAATAGTTGTATATGGATAAAATAATAAGTAAGATATTTTGAATATATTAATAAACGGAGCAGGGATTGAAAAAAAATCGGACCAGAAGTATATGTACACGCCTTCAATCCGACTCTTGCAACGAAAGGAAAAGAGAACTTCGTGTTTTGGTAAGTCTCTAGGAGTCATGTTTAACCTTTAATGTTATTAATAGATTGTGTAGGACTAGTCCTCTGGACTCGGAAAGTAATAACAAAAATAGCTGACTCAATAGCAGATTCCGTAGCTGTTACCATTGGAACCAATGAAGCAAATGATTGACTCATCATCCGAAGAAATTGCAAGTTCTCCGAATTCAATTTGACTTACTTAGAGGTATGCTCCGGCTTAGATCTCATGTTCGAAATTTCTGAGGTGCTATCAACTCTTTTGGGACCAGTCCATACATAGTGAAATGTTCTGGTTTTAATTGGGGGCCTCGCAAGTGGACGGTGAAATTGATCTCCTGATGACTAGTCGGCATCAGGTTGAGAATAATCTTAAAGTCGGCCGGATACGTCGACTATAAAAAAAAATAATTCTGAAACACTAATCCAAATGAGATGAAACAAATTAAAACGGATGGATGAAATTGCCACCTCTAATCCTTAGATTAGATAAACGTTAGAAATTGTCTGGTCGAGGAAAAAAATAATATATTTGGATATATATTTTGTGTGAATTGTTGGTTCAGTGTTTTGTGGTCCTATAAAAATCACAAGAAAGAAACCCCACGTTTCTGATCACTTTAGTTTGTCTTTGCATTGCCATTATTTTCCACTTTTTTTCAACTTATAATTGGTCCACTATAATGATGAATTGACACATTTGCTGAAGCACAATTTTGGACTTGTCAAGTAGAACAATATTGACCATGTAATCTAGCAAAAAATTCTAAACCATTTAAATTTATCGGATTGTTAACTTCACAATTACGGAACCAGTTAAAGTACGCATAAATCGGTCTAAATATTTGATTTTTTCATTTAATTTGGAACATGTGATATAATTCCGAGTCTAATTTTGTTCATCCTAGGGAGAGTAAACTTTGTTCATCCTTCCTCGTGTGAGACCATCTCGAGATTTCACTTCAACGATCAAAATTTTTTATTTTATTTTGATTAATTTTTTTAGTTATAAAAAAATCAACTCAATCGGATATCGTTAACAGCTTGACTTAAAAATCTAGTCGAATTTTTTAATTTTTAGAACTTAAAAACTACATTTTTAGTTCAAATACTTACGGATATCAGATTATTGAGCTGAATTTCTTCATATTAACTAAACAAATTAATCAGAACAAAATAAACGATTTTGATTATCGAATGAAATCTCGAGGTGATCTAAACGACAAAATTTGAAAAAAATTTGTTCACCAAACCGAACTCTGAAGTTTCTCTGCTAATACCTTGGTACCTCTGTCGTTTTATATTTGTAGTTTATTACAAAAATAAATTGTAGCTTGGATTTGTTTCTACTAGAAGAGGAATCATTTTATTAATTTATGTTTTTTTCTATGCCTTTAGGCAGGAGGAGTGACCTTTTCCTCCGCTAGTGATCCTTTGAGACATCGATGCGAACACTCGTTATTTTAGTTGGGGTTTTGACTTTTGAAATTATTTTAACATTTTTTACTTTTTAAATTATTATATATGCAGATCTATCTCTCCTATTAGTAAAATCAGTCAAATATCATTAGTTAAGTTATTAAAATTTCAAGTCGGAGATTTTTTTAGTAAAATGAACTACAAATTATTTCTATAACGTTTGAAATAGCTTATATTGAATTTTTGAGATTTATCTAAAGCCAAAATTTGACAAATCTTAAAATTTTGTTTGAATTTTAACTTTAAAAAAATTATAAAAATTTAACATAGACTATTTCGAACGTTGTAGGAATTATGATACAATTTATTTTGCTGAAACATGATGCCTATCAAAGCATGATCCAAGGTTTGGCTGAAATTTAAAGTTACAAAAATTTAACATAAACTATTTCGAACGTTATAGGAATTATGATACAATTCATTTTGTTGAACCGTGATTCCTATCAAAGCATGATCCAAGATCCGGTTGAAATTTAAAGTCATAAAAATTTGAAACGTTATAGGAATTATGATATAGTTCGTTTTGTTGTACTCGAAGAATAATTGAAGTAAATTTTTGTCAAGCACTATACATTGATACCCACAGTTCCGTATTCGTAATTTATTAAAAAAACATTGTGGCATTTTCAAATAACAAAATAAAATCCTGTTTATATGATTTTTTAAAATTTTTTGCTCCGAATTAAAAAAACTAATTAATATTCATGAAAGTAACCTTAATGTTTTTTTTTACAAAAGCGGCATAATTTTTCATATGCAATGAATCTTTAGGCGTAATTGGGACAAATAATTTAGGCGTAATCAACACATTCTCCATAATTCATCGTTGAATTAATTAACCATTAGTCATAACCAACTATAAATTCTGGAATATTTTCTGGAAAAATTTTCGGAGATCAAAAAATTTCTTAATATTATTTTAAAGTTTTTTGACATAGTTAACATGTTCGCTCAATTTTATCGTTGATTTAATGCCCTTGAACAATTAGTACAATTTTTTGTACTGAACTATAAATATGAAATTAATGAAATACTCCTATTTAATACCTTGGGGCAAGGTCAACAGTACCCTCTCCCGATATTGTTGTTGAAGTAATGCATTTGGTGGCAAGTTCAGTAAATATATGATTGCATAAGGGGTTGAAAGATGAAACTATAATTAGAATATTAGCTAAGTAAAGATGGTTTATTTAATTTTCTAGTAAAAATGTGGCAGTGGAAAAATCTGGAATCAGTGAATAATAATAAGTCAATCCACGGGATGGAATAAGTTATCCCCAAATCTTCGAGAATACTGATTTGGTCGGACTTTTTGTCTAATTGGGACAAATAATTTGTTTCCACATTTATTTATCTAACTGGAAAAAGTCTTGATTGCCGAAGTGGTGATGAGGAGTACATAAGCATTTATGAAGAGGTGAGTTATGGGACTAATAATAATAATAATAATAAAAAGGTTTAGAAGTCCGGCTGTCCCTTGACCATCAGCAGGATTGTGGGCCATTATCGCTCCTGACGGCCTATCTAATGGGCTTAATATTATAGACCAGGTATTCAGGCCCATTACTAAAATTGGTGGGGTCAGGCCCAAGCCCAAATTGTTAGTGATCTGGACGAGGGAGAGCATGATGGCCTGTCTAATGAGCTTTGTTTGGAACTTGTGGAAAAGAGAGGAAAAGAAAGGAAAATATTTAAGGGGAAAAGTGTGAAGAAAATTAAGTATTTTTCCTTGTTTGACTTCAAAAGAAAATGAAAGAAAATATAAGCGAAAAATGTTTTCCTTTGTTTGGTTTGAAAAAGAAATTAAGAATTAAAAAATGAAATCAACTAAAAGCATTTAGATTTTTTCCAAAATTTTCTTTTACCATTTCTAGGAGATTCCACGTATTTTTCCCTTGCATTTTTCTTTTCCTTCCACGCTAAAAACCAAACAAGTAGGAGGGAAAATTCTTATTTTTTCCTTTCATTTCTCTTCTTTTCCCTAAGTCCAAACAGAGCGTAAAGAAACTAAAAGGAAAAAGAAGAAGCAGAGTGACACACGAAGTCATGGGTTCTCTTAGTAATCTGTTGAAGAGAGGCTACATGGCAAAGAAAGTGAGAGATAAGAAGCAAAGTACGGGAATCTAAAAGAGTTATCAATACATCTTTATCATCCTCAGACTTGCACAATGGGAACCGTTTGATTCTCAAGAAAGCTCACAAAACTTGGGATCTTTGCAAGAGACTAGGGATATTAGCTGACGTAGAGGACGAAAATGAGGTGGTCAGCAGAATAGCCTTGATGGAAGAAGAGGACGAGGAGAGAGCCGATAAGGGGGCGAACTATAGGGAACCCAGAGGATGCTTACTCTGGGAGGTCTGTCAGGTTTAGATCTATCACACTTCTAATGATTATTCTTTCTTGGAATGTTAGGAGTTTGGGCAATAGGGTCAAAAGGAGAAAAGTTAAGGAGTTGATTCTACAGAATAAAGTAGACATAGCCCTGTTTTAGGAAACCAAAAAATCTAAGATAGGAAGACAGTGGGTGAAGTCCTTGTGGAGTAACGAAAGTTTTGATTTTATGGAGGTGGATGCCCGAGGGAGTGCGGAGGGGTTGTTAATTGTTTGCAAGTTGGACTCCTTTCAGCTTCTATCTTCATTTGCCTCTAGGAATTTTTCAATTGTGGAAGGGGTTCTACAGAAGACCTGTCATTGCATTATTTCAAATATCTACGCCCCAAACGAAATTGTCCAAAGGAGGGGAGTTTGGAATAGTCTGATCCAACTAAAGAGAATGTTCAATTTTCCTTGGGCAATTTGGGGGTGGTGGGGGATGGATTTCAATGAAATTTTAAAAGTTCGGGAAAGGAAAAGTTGCCTAAGGAGTAATAGAGGCATATTGGATTTCAACAACTTCGTTGAATCCATGGAACTTATTGATCTCCCTATGTATGGGATAAGGTATACCTGGGGAGGCCCAGCAGTTTCCAATCTCTAGAGTAGGATAGATAGGTTCCTGTTCTCTATAGATTTTCTGGAGGTGTTCCAACTGAAGCAATGGGGTTTAAATAGAGTGGTTTTGGATAACTGTTCGGTGATTATTAAACATGATGAGAGGAACTGGGGCCTAGGCCCTTCAAATTCTTTAATGCGTGGTTTCTGCATCCTTTGTTTATGGCCAAGGTAAAAGAGATTTGGGATTCTACTCAATGTTCCTAGTTGGGCAGGTTTCAGCATTCTTAAAAACTAAGGGCTGTCAAGACTATGCTGAAGGATTGGAGTAGGGTAGAGCTTGCAGCTATCAAGGAAGAGATTGAGAAGGCTGAGAAGTGTATAAAGGAGTTAGACCTGGTAGCAGAAATGTCAAAACTCTCAGAGGAGTCATGTTGCAGTTGGAGGCAAAGAAGAAGTTTTGGGAGCTGAGTAAGAAGCTAGAATGGTTGTGGCTTAAAAAATCCAGACTAAATTGGAGCCTAAGGGGGGACAAAAATACAAAGTTCTTTCATATGGTAGCTGCGAAGAGACAGAGATCCCATCTTATCAATGCAGTGCAGAGTAGGGATGGGCTTCAGGTGGAGGATCCGGTTCTAGTTAAAGAGGAAATCTTTGAGCACTTTTGTAGGGCCTACAAAGAAACCAGGTGCACAGGATCAATCAAGAGCAGATATCCAGCTTGACCAGCCCATTCACAGAGGAGGAAATCTAGAAGGTTATCTCTAATAGTGATGGCAACAGAACTCCTAATAAATTTGGCGACAAAATAAATTTCCTCACGCAAAATGTTTTCTTTTGTGAGGAAATTATTTCATCACCTATTGGTTTTAAATAAATTAAAGGACTAGCAAGTTGAATTTTCTTAAAATTTAAATAGTTATAACATCTTTTTATATATTTTATAATATTGTTTTCCTATTTTAAAAAAAGAATAAATAAAACAAAAAACAAGTACGAAAAAGAAAAAAAAGTAGTTACCAGTTTAATTATTTATTGATTTGTTCGTAGCATTTGATATGAATTAAAAATCTTGAAAAATCAAATGTTTAATTGTAATGGGTAATTTTGGTAGTAGAAAAATAGACACAAAAATAAAAATTAAGTGATGCTATTTCTTTATAAATAGAATAATAGATTGGGTGACAAAAATAATTTCCTCACGTAAAAACTTTTCTTTTAATAAATTAGGTGACGAAATAAATTTCCTCATGCAAAAAGTTTTTTTTTGTGAGGAAATATTTTCGTCACCTATTGATTTTAAATAAATTGGGTGATGAAACAAATTTTCTCAAGCAAAAACTTTCCTTTTGTGACGAAATTGCAAAATGGAGGGAACATATTAGTGAGGAAACAAAACATTTCGTCACCTAAACTTTTGTTTGTCCACTCGTTTCGTGATGAAATTTATATTTTCGTCACTAATGGACAATATACTGTGACAAAATATAATTTCCTCACCTTAAATGTTTGTTGCCTCCTAGTTGGTGACGAAATAAATTTTTCCTCACAAAATAAGCATATTTAGAGACGAATGTTACATTTCTCACGGGCATTTTGTCTCAGTATCACATTTTTCTTATAGTGGAGACTAAACCTTCCAAAAATTGTGATAAAATTTAGGGTCTAGGTATAAATTTTAAAATTCATAAAAATAATTATATTTTGACCCTTCAAATTATATTCCCCCCCTCCCATTCCAAAAAAAAAAAATCCCAGATCCACTAAGCGTCGAATCTTGGTTCCGTCACTACTGATAGATTCATAATAAATTCATATAACCGTATAAGTTTTAATCCCATAAAAAATAATCCTAATTTTGCATAGTTTGATATATTTGTCATTATTTTGAGTATTTTTTTCTTTGCTCAACAAAAGAAAATTTTATCAACCTTTATAAACAAGATACAAAGATTAAAACGAAGGCCAAGTATTACCGTATCACAAAAAATTTGTCGGAATTTGTCAATATCCCAATTGTGTTAGCATCCAAACAATCTACAATCACGTGTCACCTGACACCCCAACATCCTAAAAACAAAATGGATGACAAGATGCCAACCAACACCTAAGAGAGTTACAAATAGTAAATATGTTTGAAGCTTCACTAGAACAATTACATATGAAACAAACCAAAGAAGATCAATGAACATATCATGTTTTTTTGAGAAATTAATTTTTAGGCCATAAAGTAATTGGAAGCACCTAAGCATTCTCTTTATATTTTTCAATTCATCCTCATTTTCCTTTCTTTGAGTCATTCTTCGAGATAGTCTCTATGGTATTTTCACGCTCTTCTATTCTAAGAGGTGTCCATTATCACTAGGTCTTCGAGTGCACCGATCATTTGTTACAGAAGAATATCGTGTCATCTACAAATTGCAAATGATTTTGCACCAAACCTTCCACGAAAATGGGCATAGAAGATGTAGGTGGTTTGCAGTCTGGTCCTTCGTGGGCTCTTCGTGACTCTATTTCAATATCGTAATTGTGTACCTTTTAAAATTTGTCGAGAACATTAACTACACTAAAAGACATATTAAATATTGAATACCAATGGATTATGTTTTGGAACACATTTATAAATTTAAGGGTTTCAATCATTGTTTTACCATTTATTTTTTCACATGAATCTCTTCCAAAAACGTACTAATCAATACCTAGCGAACATAATTTTTAACTTGATTGACATTTTCGATGAGCTATAAAACGTGAACGAATTATGTAGTGGACGGTTCTGTACTCCTTTGTGGATCCTTTTCAGGCCTTAGTGGAACACCTTCAACATGGATGTATGACTGATTGAACTCATTCTACATGGACGTCCATATTTTTTTTATGGCCATTAAATGTTTGGTCTTTATATATGACGGACCATGAAGCATGATGTCCCTTTATATGAGGGACCATGAATATATGAGGGACCATGAACCATGATGTCCTTGTAGCAGTGCTGGTCCCATTGACCATGTTGTTAAGTACTTCAGCCACCCATTCGTTTCTTTATTGATGTGATGTGTTTTTTTTATAATTATTTTACGTGCACGCAGATTATCAAAATGTTATGTGTATATCAACTAATTTTTTTCAAGGTTGATCTTTGAGGCAAAACGAGCAAGAGTTGCACTTCAGACTCCCAAGTTTAGCTTAAAATAAATTCATTATGAGAACATTCATAGAAATGGGGACCTATTTTCTAAATTAAACCAAAAGTTTAGTTCATGATAACAAAAGGGTAAAAGAGTTTTTGGAGAATTAAAGTTAATTAAAAAATTTAGCTTTGCTCAACTAAGTCACAAGAACGGTAGAATGGAGAAGATATAATATCTATTGACAGTAAATTATATGAAAGATTAATTGTATTACAATCATATATATCTTTGAATTTTTTAAATACTCTTTACTTTTGAGAATTTTATTTACATAAGTATATGTTATTTTAATTTTTTAAAATTAATTTATTGTTTAACGTCTTTTTATGGGTAGAGTGACGTAAGATGGCCCAACCCATAATGCTCGCTTCAAGCCCCCGAAAACTTCAGAGACGACCCTGCAAATCAAGACTAATCTCATCATAGACTAGTGGGACTCTGTTATGGCCAGAGTAAAATTTCATTGGATTAACCCCGCAATAATGATAGCACCTTGAAAATTTCTTTGAGACCTAAGAAGAAGAAATAAATTTCTCATTCGCAAAAATAGCGTGTAAACTTGAAAAAGAAATCAAAACATTACTAAGAACGTAAATTTTAGATTATTCGTTATATAGTTCATTTTTCAGGATGTGTTTTTTTAATAAGTTTCCAAATACTCAAAATGAGAAAATGCATAATAAGGACGGCCAAACAACCCATTACAAAAAAACAAAAGAAATAATCCTTTTATGCGAGGAAATACTAAAAAAATAGGAGGATCATATATAATTCTCAATGTATATATCTAGTGGACTTGGGTCCTCATGTGCACAACAGAGAGTGTTGTGCGTAAAAAAGATATCATTTTAGTGCACAAAATATTATTTTAGGCAAATTTTGACTAATAAAAGTCTTCTTTCAGACTCTAAAATGATATTCTTTATCTACCTAAAAGAGTCCGATCGATAGAAGTCTTCTTCTACACGCCAAAAAAATATCATTTTTTGCCCGAAAGAGTCGGACCGATTAAAGTTTTCTTCCAGACACCAAAATAATATCGTTTAGTTACACGACACGTTTATTATGCAGCAGTCTCCGCATCTAAATGCAATGAATCATCTTAATTCTTACCCTCCCCAATTATTGGAGAGAATCATTTTTTTAACTGTGAAAGGGTCTTGTCACACATGAAAACAAACATCATATCACAAATCTCAAACACCAATATCAAACTAGGGAAATTAAGAAATCATTTTCTCACTATACTATTATTGTTTATCTTTCGCACTACATATGAATTTTCTCTTCATTTTCCCACCTCACATCATTGGCATTTTCCTTTTCTTTCTTTCCAATGTCACCCTTTTTTTGAGAAATTACACCCAACATTTTCTTTCAATCCAAACAAGATCTATAGAAATACATATTTGAAATCATGGGTAAAGGATATAAATATAACCCTTAGCCATGATGATGCCCTAACTGAATTTGACCGTTATTGTTATTGGTACCGTTACTTTGATTACCATTAACATCGTTGCCGTTAACTCTATTGTTCTTCTCCAATTCTTTCAATGTTGACCTCCACCCAAAGAAGGTCCCAAACAAGACTTGCATTTCCTCAAGGGTTTTACCTTGTGTTTCTGGGACCAATGTGTAAAAGAACACCCATCCAATTATAGCCACTCCCATGAAGAAAAAGAAAGCTCCACCAATTGTAATCGCTTTCGAAAAGGATAGAAAAGTCATTGAGATGACTCCACTCATCACACGGTTCACAGCAACTCCCATGCTCGTCCCTTGGGCTCGTAACCTCAATGGAAAAATCTCCGAGTTGTAGACAGATGTGATGGGCCCCATTCCAATTGAGAAGGTTGCGACAAAGCCTAGAATTGAGGTGATAGCTAAAGCAACGGCCCATAACAGTCGCTTACTGGAGTGATCTATGATGGTTAGACTTATCCCTAGAGAGGCGAGGGACACGATCATTCCTGCAACGCTGGATAAAAGTAATGGCCTTCGTCCAATGCGATCTAATAAAAATGTGGCCACGAGAATGAACATGGTCTTGACAAATCCAACTGCCACAGTGCATAGTAGCTTCACATCTTCATTCGTTATACCTAACAAGCAATATCACCATAAATAATTAATTGAGAAATTTCTTAATTACCTAAAATAACTAAGAATGAGTTTGGGCTACCAAATGTCAAAGTTTTCTTTTTCTCAACTTTTACTATTTTGCATCAAAATTTCATGATTATTGGATTTGTTTAGTGAGAAAAATTTGAAATATAAAAAAAAACCCAAAAAAAAAATACGACCAGAAAAATAGTTTATCTGAAGTATATTTTGTATGTTATAGTTTTTTTAAAGTGGTTTTATTGTTCATACATTTAATTCCTTTTCATTGACATAAAAAATATGACAAAAATTAAAATCTACCGCTTTTCGTTATATAAAATGTAAAAAGTCACATATGAGGTGGAAACAAATTATTTTTGGTGAGATATAGAATTCATTTTCAAACAATATTTGTTATATAATATAGTTATAATATACTGATTGCACATATTTATTACTTTCCACTATACCTGCTTTCTCGAATATTTTGGGACTGTACAAAACGACAGCATCGATGCCGGAAGTTTGTTGAAAGAAGTGGATTCCAACGCCGACCATGAGAATATGCTTGACGGTGGGCGTCGGGTGGAGGAATAACTCTTTCCAAACATCTTCTCCATGGCTGCGCTTCAACATTTGAACGATGTCGTCGGTGCACTCCTCCGGAATCCCGGCAGCTTCCTTGATGTCGGCGAGCCGAAGTAGAGCCTCCTCTTTGGAATCAGAGGTTTTATTTAGAACTCGCTTTGCGTCGCTGAGTCGACCCTGTAGAACGAGCCAACGTGGCGACTCGGGCATCACGAGAACTCCAACGGCCAAGAAAACAGAAGGAACTGCTCCGATTCCAAGCATGAATCGCCATCCAAGGTGAAGCGAAAGCTTCGAGAAGGCATAGTTTGATACATAACCCAGTAATATACCTAAAACAACAACAAGAAAGCATAAGACTATTAGAAAAAGAACAATAAAAAAACCAATGTCTGCGATTAACTTTATTTTACAAAGTTTACTAATATAGCCCAAATTTAATTTGATTTCAGTATTTGAATGTCAAATAGAAGATATAAATTTAAATAGTACAAAAATATAAGTTAAATCAAAAGTTCCAACGATTTTTTTGACGAGATAGATCAATACACACACACACACACACTTCCATTAGGGAAAATATAAATAAGAAACACAAACATAATAACATACCTTAAGTGACAAATATAGTTTTTGTAAGAAAAATAACTATTAATATATAAAATACATATTTATCTATACAAATTTGCTCAAAATATAACTTAAGTTTAATTTGATTTTAATAATTTCAAGTTTTAATTTTAGAGATTATTTTTTACTATATTAAGGCGTGCGTGCGCGAGCGCATAAAATTATAAAGTATATATCTCGATGCATCCACGCATCAATAAACTAACTATATATAAAAAAGAAATATAAAAAGAGTAAAGAGAAATATTTTAGTCTCTTATCAATTAAACTATCAATTTTTGTAAAAAATTAACGGTAAGGAGTCTACTACGTAATTTTGTATTATATGGGAGGTCAGTGTATTTATCAAAATCTCAGAAGAGATTCCTGTATTTGTTAGTTAGCTCGGATAAGTAAGTGGATAAATACCAGGTCAACTTCTAAGGTTACTCGGGTGAAGTAAATAATTCTTTAGTTGGGTAGCTATATGCAACAAATGAAACTATAGGGATAAAGTGAGATTATTACGTAAAAGTACAGGTGGGCGTGCCAATAATGGTTACATTTGCCAACACTTAGTTTTCAGCGCCTTTTATTTTTATTCAATTTTTTCTTTATTATTAGTCTGTGTTGATGAAAAATTATGTTATGACAAATATGATAAACAAGAAAAAATAATCAACAAGAAAACAAAAAAACGCAAAAATTTACGTGGTTCCGAATAAACAATAGATTAAACGTACATCCACGGGAGGAGAGAGATAAATTTCACTATGATCGAGAAATATTACAGTGGTCAGTTATGTTTCGAAACCGTAATGTGAAGTGCCTAGTAATTTAGATCTCAAAAAATTTTCTTGGGATATCTTTTAGGGAATCATATCTTTCATATTTATGGGAAATTTCAATAATAAGAAAAAATAACAATTTCTAAAGAGTAGAAAAATAAATCTCCTAAAGAATAGGTAAACGATATGCACCATCCGAAATAGATTAGGAAAACAAATCTCTTAAATCTTATCACTAGAATTTTCGCCCATTCCCTTACTACTGGTAGTATTGCACCTACTACCGGTAGTATTGTACCTACTACAGGTACTGTTGGAGGTTGTCCAAAAAGTCAGAAACTTTTAGTACCGGTAGTTCCAATACTACTATCGGTACTGCTGGCCATTGCCCAAAACCAGAACTTACTATTACCGGTAGTTCCAACACTACTACCGATAATATTAACTATTACCCAAAATCTTTCATTCTTCAAATTCAATGTACTTTTCAGCAAATCTCCACACTGACTTGAATTTCAACGAATTCAATCAACAAAGAGCCACCATCTCGCATCTCTCGCTCCTCCAAAGTCCCAAAGGGCAATCAGCAATTGCGAACACCAATCAAGTTCAAGCAAAGACAATCGGAATTGCCATATACCAACGAACCACACTGACAACATGTGAAATTATCAAGTACAAACTATAGCATTCACCATACTCCCAAGAGCACTATCATATGGAATTTTTAACACGTGCTTCATCTCATCCTCTGTCTGCGGTGACAAGTCTGTAGAAAGTCTAAAATATATAGCCATTAGAGTAGACACATGCTTGGAACTCTGCATAGCAAAGAACTCAAATATTTTTTTTTCAGATAATCCTTTGGAGACAAGTATAACCTTCCAGTCTCTCGATCCCTCATGATTTCTATACTTAAAATCTTCTTCACCGCACCTAAGTCTTTTATCTCAAACTCTCCACTAAGTTGTTTCTTCAACCTGTTGATTTTCGACATATACTTGGCAGCAATTAACATATCATCAACATATAACAGCAAATAGATATACGAACCATTGGGAAGTTTTCAAAAATACACACAACTGTCATATTCACTCCTAGAGTAATTTTGACCCATCATGAATGTATCAAACTGCTTATACCATTGCCTGGGTAATTATTTAAGGTCATACAAAGATTTCTTTAATAAGCAAACGAAATCTTTCTTACCAGAAACTGTAAATTCCTCCAATTGATGCATATAAATCTGCTCCTCAAGCTCACCATACAAGAATGCAGTTTTGACATCAAGCTACTCCAGCTTTAAGTCTACGAATAAAACTATGTTTAACAACTAGTGAAAATACCTCATTGAAGTTCACTCCCTCCTGTTGACTATAGCATTTCTCTACTAACTGAACTTTAAGTCTTGCATCTTTCACTCCCGGGATACCTGTTTTTCTTTTGTAAATCCATTTACAGCCAACAATTCTCTTTCCCTTAGGCGGTTTCACTAACTCCCAAGTTCAATTCTTATGAAGAGACTCAATCTCCTCATTCATAGTAACAGTCCACTGTGTAGCCTCCTTTCCCATGACAGCCTCACGGTAGGAAGAAGGCTTTCATACTCACCGTTTCTGCTATACACAACACATAAGCAACCATATCTGCATAAGCATATTTCTGAGGTAGACGAATCTCCCTCCTTGGCCTATCTTTTGCAATATTGTATGGTTGTTGCTGCTCTACATCATTCTCTGTGTCTAAATCATAAATCTCTTCCCTAACTAACTGATCATTGTTTACCTCCCTTCAGAAGTTTCACATTCTAGCTTCACATGCTTCAGAATCCTTTCACTACTGTCTTGAATATCAGCACCTGTCTTTTCTTTGATTATAGAGTTTTCATCAAAAGTCACATACATGCTGATAAAAAGTTTGGATGACTTTCCATCAGAAAGTCATAATCTGTATCCTTTCACCCCGGATCCATAATCCAAGAAGACACATTTCTCGGCCCTAGGCTCAAGCTTACCCTCATTGATATGAGTATAAGCAGGACAACCAAATACCCTCAAATTTGAGTAGTTAGCCGGAGAATCAGACCATACCTAACCTTCCATTCAATGGCAGTTGATGAAGATCAATTCACCAAATAACAAGCAGTGGAAACTGCTTCAGCCTAGAACTCTTTATCCAAACCTACATTGGATAACCCAAACCTACATTGGTAACATACACCGAGCCTTCCCCAAAAGAGTCATATTCATCCATTCAGCCACACCATTCTGCTGAGAGATTTTTCTCACCGTGTAGTGCCTCACGATACCCTCATCCTTGCAGAATATTTTTAATTCTTCAGAACAAAATTTCAGACCATTGTTAGTTCTCAATCTTTTAATCTTTTTACCTGTTTGCTTTTCAATTATGAACTTAAACCGTTTGAATGTAACAAAAGTCTCGCTCTTGTTTTTCAACAAATACACCCAAACCGTATAGTCATCGATCAAGCTTATAAAATATCGAGAACCACTATTGGATTTAACAACGGAAGGACCCAAAGAGTTGAATAAAAATAATCCACCGTACCTTTAGTTCGACAAATAACTGTGCTGAACTTCATTGTGCACTGCTTGCCATATACACAATCTCATAAGAATCTAGCTTCTCCGTTTTCTATCCGCAGAGCGCAACCCCCGTTTGCTCAATTCTTTCATCCCTCTATCACTCATATGCTCAAGGCGCATATGCCATAACTGAGTCAAATTTGAATCTGATACCTTTAATGATGAGACTATTGTTGCAGCACCTGAAACTATATTGCCCTGTAGAACATAGAGGTTGTCCACCTTCTGACCTTTCATAAAAACCAGCGTACCTTCGAGACCTTTAGAACTTCATCTTCAGCTGTATACCGACAGATATTTGAATCAAGGGTACCCAAAGAGATACGGATCTTCTTCAAATCCGAAACGTGTCGAACATCTGATAGTGTCCTCACCATACCATTATGTATCTTAATCTGAATAGTTTCAAGCCCAACAGTTTTGTAGGTCATGTTATTAGTCATCAAAACTGAACGACCATGTATCGATTCATAGGTGCTAAACCAATCTTTAATCGGACACATGTGATAGGAACAACTAAAATTCAAAATTCACTTTGTATCCGAAAGAACATCACCGACTGAAATTGATAAAACGTTTTCCAGCCCATCAAAATCCTCAACAACACCAGCAACTACCTTTTTCTCGTTGTTATCCTTTTTCGGTTTCGTACATTCGCTCTTATAGTGGCCTTTTATTTTACAGTTAAAACAAAGAATTTTCTTCTTGTTTTTCGACTTCGATCTAGATGTTCCTCTATTGTCATTATTCTTCTACATTGTTCTACCTTGCACAAACAACCCCTCACTGGACTCCTCACTCTCATCAGATACTTTTTTTCTCAATTCTTTTGAATATAAACTAGATTTTACATTCTCCATTGAAATTGTATCATTTCCATCGAGTAGAGTAGTAACAAAGTGCTCATAAGATGGGGGCAGGAAATACAAAATAATTAAAGTCTGATCTTCATCATCAATTTTAATATCTTCACAATCAATTTTAACATCAATATTTTTTCAATCCATAATGATTTTATTCAACTCATCAAGATGATCTTTAACTGCCATACCTTCCCTCATATGAAACGTGTAGAGGTGCTGTTTCAGATAGAACCTATTTGTCAGTGATTTGGTCATATAAATACTCTTTAATTTCAACCATAATCCCACTGTTGTAGTCTTCTCCTCAATCTCGCGAAACACATCATCGACCAGACTTAATTGAATCGAACTGAGTGTCTTTTCATCAATAACCTCCAAATCCTTTACTGACATCGATCCTGCCTTCTTGGCAGATCAAAGTAAAGCCTTCTACCACCCTTGTTGAACCAGCAAAGCCTTCATCTTCACTCTCCATAGACTGAAGCTGCTGCTCTGCCCATCGAACTTCTTAACTTCGTTTTTGGCCGCCATAACCGTAATCGATAGATCGATCACCAAAGCTCTCATACGAATTTGTTAAAATACGATAAACAAGAAAACGAAAAGACATAGAAATTTACGTGGTTCCGAATAAGTAATAGCTTAAGCGTACATTCACGGAAGGAGAAAGATAGATTTCACTATGATCAAGAGAGATTACAATGGCCAGTTATGTTCTGAAACCCTAATGTGCGGTGCCCAATAATTTAGATCTCAAAAAACTTTCTTGGGATATCTGTGAAGGAATCATATCTTTCGTATTTATAGGAAACCCTAATAATACGAAAGAATAACAATCCGTAAAGATTAAGAAAATAAATCTCCTAAAAAATAAGTAAAGATATGCACCATCCAAAATAGATTAGGGAAACAAATATCCTAAATCTTCTCACTAAGATTTTCACCGATCCCCTTACTACCGATAGTACTGCACCTACTACCGGTACTGTTAGAGGCTGTCCAAAAAGTTAGAAATTTTAATACTAGTAGTTCCAACACTACTACCGATACTGCTGGCCACTGTCTAAAATCAGAACTTACCATTATCGGTAGTTCTAACACTACTGTCGGTAATACCAGCTACTACCAAAAAAAATTTCTTCTTCCAATTTAAGGCACTTTTCAAAAAAATAAAATTATATTTAAAAATTAAAATAAAGTGACTAAATATTATGAATACGCACAAAAATTTATATTTTTGTCTTTTTTAAATTTTATTCAAACTTAGTTCGTTAGTTATGATTTTTTAAATCTCTCATTCAAACAATCAATAATTCATAAAAAAAAATTGATGACGGACAAAATATTTAAAAAAATTCACGACAAAAAAATAATTAAATACCGATAGTACTGCACCTACTACCAGTACTGCTGGAGTCTGTCCAAACAGTTAGAAACTTTTAATACCGATAGTTCCAACACTACTACCGGTACTGTTGGCCACTGTCTAAAATCAGAACTTACTATTACCGGTAATTTAATACTACTATCAGTAATACCATCTACTACTCAAAAAATTTTCTTCTTCAAATTGAAGGTATTTTCAACAAAATATAAAATTATATTTAAAAGTTAAAATAAAGTGACTAAATATTATGAATATGCATAAAAAGTTATATTTTTGTCATTTTTAAATTTTGTTCAAACTTAGTCCCTTAGTTATGAATTTTTAAAATCTCCCGCTCAAACAATCAATAATTTATAAAAAAAATGATGACAGACAAAATATTAAAAAAATTCACGACGAAAAAACAATTAAATAGCTAAACTCAGCTAACTGTCACGTGTACAGGCGGAATCGAGAAGAAAACAAGAGACATACCGGCGTTGATGAAAACTTCGGGAAAGGAGGTGAGAAATCCACGGGAGGAAGCCGGAGAAACCTCGGCGATGTAAACTGGGGCGATCATGAGGGCATAACCGACTCCGACGCCGGCGACGAATCTTCCCACCATGAGAAACTCGTAGTTGGTGGCGAAACCCATGAGCAGGGCTCCAAGGAAGAAGATCACGCAGGCAAGTACGATGGTGTAGCGACGGCCGATCCAGTCGGAGGTACGGCCGGCGGCGGCGGAGCCGAGGAGCGAGTATACGTTGAGGATCCCCATCAGAACTTCCAGCTTGACATCGGAGATTTTTAGATCTTTTTGTATGAGGAGTCCGGCCCCACTCATCACCCCAATATCTGCACCATCAAAAATATATTCATTTGCTCAGTTTTGTTTATTGAATTTAGCGAAAAAGAACAAAAGAATTATTGAAAAATTCTTTAAGACTATTTTTCTGAATTTGTTTGGAAATTTTTTTTTCAAAATATTTTTATTTTCTAAACAATATTCATTTCTCCGTAAAAAAAGAAAGAGAGAACACATTGAAAATGTCAAAAATTTAACTCTCAAATTTTTTTAAAATATTTACACCGAATAACATCACTGAATTTTTTTTTAAAAATCGTTTTAGAATACTCAACTGAACAAACCCTTGATTTTCAGAACAATTTTTGAAATCATTATAGAGGATTGGTCTAGAGAGAGAAAGGTGGGACAGAGAGAGTGTGTAGTGGATTGGATAATAGGACTCACCATAACCAAGTAAGATGGAAGTCATGGAGGCTAAAATGGCACAAGCAAAAGCGAACTTTTTCCGTTTTGGATTTGGAGGGGGATCTATAGCCAGAATCGGTGTAATATAATTTTGGCCGGAATTCTCATTGTTCTGGGGATTCCGGTCAGCCATGGTTTAGAGAGAGAGAGGAGAAAGAATCTGTTATGAGCAGAGAAGTAGATGAAGTGTGTTTATGAGGAGGGGGTAATGGATATAGTAATAGCATGCAGTAATAATATGACTGATCTTCTCTAGTTGTGATTCATAGGTGTAAAAAAAAAAATCGAAAAAAATCGTTAAACCGGATTGATCGGATCGAATTGATCTTTTTGGATTGATTTTATGGTTTAGTGAATTAGTTATAGTTTAAAAAAAATAAGAACCGAATATTATTACGGTTTGATTCATAATTTCAAAATTACAAACTGTGGTTCGAATCGAACTGGACCGGACTGATTATCTATACACACACATATCTATGTCACCAGCTCTGCCTAAACCAAAAATCAACCTATGATTTCGCAAAGGTACCAAATACAAGAAAGCTGAAAAAAAAGGATAATTTATATAAAACTCCCTTTCATCTATCACTTGATTTTACTTAATTTTATTTATTTTCTAATTATCTCAATAAATTTCCTAATCTTTTTAAATATAATGAACGATCCTTTTTGAATTAACGCGCATGACATTGTATTTTCCTCTATCTGCGTCAATCCAAATAGGTCGATCGTTACATTTAGAAAGATAAGGGATGCATTAGAACAATTAAAAGATAAAAGGGATTAAGTGAAATTAAGTGATAGATGAAGCGGTTTTTATGTAAATTACCCTTGAAAAAATCCTACCCACCCGTGGACTTGGGTTCTACTATATATTGTGCACAGAATGACGTGCAGTGTATTGTGCACATTATTTTCGTGCGCAAAAAATTACCCAAATAGTCGAACAACATTTAGACAGTTTTTTATACGCCAAAATAATGTTTTGATGCACAACAGAATTCTCCATTACCCCGTGCTTCTGCTCACACATGCAATAACTCACTCACTAACTTTTCTTTTTGATTAATTTTTTGATCTTATTTTAAAAAAATTATAAAAAATTATAATTTTCCATTTTTTTCCACTTAATGTTGTCTTATTCTTCAACCTTTGTGTCATTGTGTGCGACTTGATTTACATGGCTTTCAAACTGTAGTTTGATGTAAAATTTGAGGTACAGCTAACGTGCTTGAACTTTTCTTTGTTGATAAAGAAAAAAGAAACGTGCTCGAACTTTTTACTCGGAGCTTCTTTATTTATCTGGTCGAGAATTTAATTCACACAAATCTTTTTTTTTTCTTAATAGGAATGATAATAAGGCAGATCAAGAACGAATTTGATTATTTTCGTCTCTGATTTCAAATTTTGATGTCAACCTCCATCACCATCCCCATCCACGAACGAATAATCACCTCCATTCTCCATCTCTGCTCATCTTAAAAAAATTCGTGAGATATTCAAAAACCATAATTCTCAAAACTTATATTTAATAGTTATATGGATAAAATAATAAGTAAGATATTTTAAATATACTAATAAACAGAGCGGGGATCAGAAAAAAAATCAGACCAGAAGTATATGTACACACCTTCAATCCGATTCTTGCAACAAAAGGAGAAGACAACTTCGTGTTTTGGTAAGTCTCTAGGAGTCATGTTTAACTTTGAATGTTATGAATAGATTTTGCAGTAATAGTCTCTTGGACTCGGAAAGTAATAACAAAAATAGCTAACCTCATAGTAGATTCAGTAGCTTGCATTGGAACTAATGAAGCAAATGATTGACCTATCATCCGAAGAAATTGCAAGTTCTCCGAATTCAATTTGACTTACTTAGAGGTATGCTCTAGCTTAGATCTTACGTTCGAAATTTTTGAGATGCTATTAACTCCTTTGGGACTAGTCTATACAGGGTGAAGTGTTCTGTTTTTAATTGGGGACCCTACAAGTGGACGGTGAAATTGATCTCCTTAAGACTAGTTAGCATTAGGCTGAGAATAATCTTAAAACAGGCCAGATACCTCGTCTATAAATTTTTTTTTCTGAAACTCTAATCCAAACGAGATGGAACCAATTGAAATGGATGAATGAAATTGTCATCTCTAATCCTTAGATTAGATAAACGTTAGAAATTGTCTGGTCGAGAAAAAAAAAATTATATTTCGATATATATTTTGTGTGAATTGTTGGTTCAGTGTTTTGTGGTCCTATAAAAATCACAAGAAAGAAACCCCACGTTTCTGATCACTTTCGTTTGTCTTTGCATTGCCATTATTTTCCACTTTTTTTCAACTTATAATTGGTCCGCTATGAATTGACACATTTGCTGAAGCATATTTTTGGACTTGTCAAGTAGAACAATATTGACCATGTAATCTAGCAAAAAATTCTAAACCATTTAAATTTGTCGGATTGTTAACTTCACAATTACGGGACCAGGTAAGATACGCATAAATCGGTTTGAATATTTGATTTTTTTCATTTAATTTGAAACATGTGATATAATTCCGAGTCCAATTTTGTTCATCCTATGGAGAGTAAACTTTGTTCACCCTCCCTCGTGTGAGACCATCTCGAGATTTCACTTCAATGATCAAATTTTTTTATTTTATTTTGATTAATTTTTTTAGTTAACAAAAAAAATAAGCTCAATCAGATATTATTAAGAGTTTGACCTAAAAATCTAGTCAAATTTTCTCATTTTAAAACTTAAAAACTATCCGATTGAACTAAATTTCTTCATGTTAACTAATGAAATTAATCAAAATAAAATAAATTATTTTGATTATCGAATGAAATCTCGAGGTGATCTAAATGACGCAGGATGCAAAAAGTTTGTTCTATCACCTAAGAGAACAAAACTATACTCTAAAGTTTCTTTGCTTGTACCTTGACACCTCTGCGGTTCCAGATTTATAATTTATTACAAACAAAAAATTGTGGCATCTTATTTTTGTACGTACTATATCTATCTTGATTTTTTCTACTAGAAGAATAGAGAAGGAATCATTCTATTTATGCCCTTTTTTTATGCCTTTGGGCTGGAGGAGTGACCTTTTCCTCAGCTAGTGAACCTTTGAGACGTTGATGTGAACGCTTGTTACTTTGCTTGGGGTTTTGACGTTTTTGAAATTATTCTAACATCTTTTGCTTTTTAAATTATTATAATTTTATGCAGATACCTCGCATGTCATTAAAATTAGTTAAACGTCATTAGTTAAATTATTAAAATTTCAAGTCTAAGAAATTTTTGGTGAAATGAACTATATGGAATTTTTGATGTAATAATGTCATGTTGAAATTATGGTTAGTTTAGTTTATAGTCGTGATGTTGTTGATTTTATTTTTGAAACTTAGTATTATATTTGATGTGGGAAAATCTAGAGTCATACCTTAGGGATACTGGACCGGATGTCGCTTGTGACACGGCAGCGGATGATGTCAGAGCGTGCATTATATTTGAATAATGTGTAGAGACACTAAAGAACGTTAAAGGAAAGAGTTAAAAAGTTTAGCCGTGGTGGCAGTTTGATTCGGTTTTGACTCATGTGTTTATGGAGTAATTATGCCAAGTTGATAATGATTTGATTATAAGAGCCCCAATTAGGAGGAGCTGGAGACAGTTGGAGATGACTTCGGGACGTCTGCAATGGTAGCTCCGGACCTGAGGGAATGGCGACCAGTGTCTTGCATGTCCTTGAGCTGATAAGGAGAAACGGCTAAGCTTCGGGGTGATTGATCCTGGTGAAGCCACGTTGCGAAGGATCTAGATAGGG
>JABCMJ010000979.1:507-28285 GCA_014822125.1 Arbutus unedo
TTAGAATTGTACAAAGAATATATCATGTGTATATTTTGATAATCCCATAAGAGAGACAAAGGAGAGGCTTATCAATACCATGTTCCCCTAGGTATTCCCAATCCTCCCTAGTGAGGGGTTTGTAGAGGTGTTGTACTAATAATCCCATCATATTTAGACAAACCAAACACTCTCTTAGCAATCCCATGGGTCTCATAGTCCCATCCCATGGTCTAGTATGTTTATCAAACAGGGCCTAAATGTTTCTGAGCAAAAAATGATAATAATTCATTGCGCCATATCCATTTTATCGCAGATATTGTATCTTAAATTAATAATTATATATTAATGACAAGAAAATATTTCGTTGGTGAAGCATTTTATTAATAACGAGGAATGTTTTTAGCTAATTGGTTTAGCTAAATCTATTTGACGACAATACGCCATACTCATTTTCTTGCAGATATTGTATTAAATTAATATTTATATATTAATAGACGAGAAAATATTTCGTTGCTAAAGTATTTTGTTAATGATAAGGATTTTTTTTGTACCTAATTAGTTTAGTTATATTAATAGACGAGGAAATATTTTGTCGCTGAAGCGTTTTGTTAGCGATGAGGAATTTTTTTAATTTGTAGCTAATTGGTTTAACTAAACCTATTTGACGACAAAATGCCATACCCATTTCCTCACAAATATTGTATTAAATTAATATTTATATATTAATTGGCTTGGCTAAACCTATTTGACGGCAAAAAAAACCAACATACAACTTCTTGTCAAATTTAAATACACATCTCTCACAACTCAAATATAAACTAATTCATTAATTTCATTAGCCAACAAAATCAAACCAATATGTACATTCCTTAATTGCCAAAAAATAGCAAAATACAAATACTAATGTTCCCCTTCAAAATTAACATATGTTAATAACAATGAAAGACTACAAAAGCGAACCAAAGTCTACTGATGACATCATCTCAAAAGAAGTTTTTGCATCATCACAAAAAGAAGTTCCTGCCATACTAATTAAGCAACCCAACTTTATGTTTCTGTCAAAATAACAAAAAAAAAAAGCATTACAATGTTATTCAATACAAGTTACATATCTATTTTAAAGGCTTACACTGAGTTACAACAATTCAAGCATTCAATGATATCTAAGAAGTATCTATGATCAACTGTTTGAATTCTTCACTATATTTATGTTGCCATTCACAATTTTTGTCTATAAAATCACTCCGTTTTCATCTATAGCAACATAATCAAACTTAGGATAGGAATATAATCATTCAAGATCTTCAGGTAGCTGACGGAATAAATGTTGACTAAAATATCAACACAATTGGGCAACAAAGTCAGGATATCTACATAAGAGTATCAAAAGAGAGAAGGACCTAATGATTCTATACATAAAGTCAAAGAAAATGGGTTGGTTGTAGGGGTTGTTGAACAAATTAAGACCCTCCCTCGAATTCCAAATGCTAACTCAAGATGTTTCAAGAGGTAGCATTCTAGAGTTGGGAAACAAGATAGCATAATCGGACAACATGATGTGATTTGGTGAAGAGATCTGCAATCTACAACTCAGAAGGGACACAAGACATTGAAAGTGTGCCTACAAACATGTGGTGGCAAACAAAATGATAGTCAATTTTAATTTGTTTTGTTTGCTCATGGAACACATCATTATGAGCTATTTTGTAAGCCACTTTTACTGTGACAAAAGAGAAGAGTAGGGTTGGATTTGATGACACCCAAGTCTCAAAGTAACCAATACAACCATATAATTTGAAATGTGGTGTTAGTAAGAGCTCTATACTTCCCCTTAGCGTTGGATTAAGCAACTACTATTTGTTTTTTAGATTTTCACAAGATTAGAGAATTGCCAAGAAAAATACAGAAACCAGTAGTGGAGTGACGGTATGTAGCATCGCCATCCTAATCAGAATCAAAATAACCTTGGAGTTTAAGTTTCTCAAATTCGAAGAACTGTCGTGAAGTGATCAGCGAGTGGACTGACAACATAAACATATTGGCTGATATCTGGGCTAGAAACAGTCAGATAAATAAGATTTCCAACAAGTTGTCGATACATTGTGGCATTTAGAAGAACCTACCATCAGCTGCTCGCAACTTGGTGTTTAACTCCAAAGGAGTGTCAACGTAGTTTCAAAAGCAAGACTCTAACCACAGGATCAAAGAGAGAAACACCATATAAGCTACAGCAGTAGAAGGCCAAAAGACCATTCCGAAATTCAAAAGCAGAAACAAACAACTGAAATCGAGAAACATAGTACTCGTGCTCAAATGAAACCTCACGGATTCAAACCCTAAATTTTCTACATCCCTGATATTTGCTATCAAAAACACAATAAAAAATAGGAAATCAGATCCATCGTGAATTCATAGTGAGGATATAGCAGAGTACTTAACCTCGGGAAATGAATAAAAATGGTAAAATCAAAAGTAGTGATTATAGATAAAACATACTCAAGCAAAAAAGGATAGAGGAACTGCCATCTGAGGAGTCAAACGATGAGAGCACCAACGAGTAGAGGTGGAGACTCGACGATCGACGTCCCTGCTCTGCGACATCGCTTTGATGCAGAGGTGAGAGGTGAACCAATTGAATCGATTGTGTTCATGTCCTCGCAATTGCTCAGCTTCGAGCTCTCTCTAGTATCTGAACACGAGAGAGAGAGAGAGAGAGAGAGAGAGAGAGAGTGTTTGAGACTTAGACACCTTCTTAAACCAAAAAAAAATATAATAAGAACATTAAAATAATTTTGCTCAACCAATATTTTCTGAAACGAAATATTTCCTCAACAAATCTGACCCAATATTTTTTGCGACAAAGTATTTCCTCACCAAATCTTTCCAGAATCCCGCCATACAATAAATAAAGGCCCAGAAGATTTGATGTAACAAGGGCAACAAAATAATTTTCCTCGCTTGAAGAAATTTTTTTAGCAACAAAATAATCCGCCACCTCTTTCTTCTTCCAATTTGGTGCGGACATAAATTTTATGCGCTTCTTTTTTTTGCTACGAATTGCTTTTATTTGTCGCTTATTTGGGATATGTATTTCTTAACTTTCTCGACGAAAATCAAAATTTCGTTGCTGAGATTTGATGTTTGGCGAGGAAACTCAATGTCCTCGCTTGATATTGAATACCATTTATGAATGGCGATGAAACCAATTTTTTCCTTGCCAATTATCTTCAATTACAAACGAAATCAAGTTTCGTTTCCAGTTTTCCTCGGAATAGGCCAACTTTGTTGTAGTGTAAGTAATTAGCACAGTCGGAGATATACGACTTGCTTGCATCAATCAAATGATTTGAGATGACGTTTAATGTGACATTGTAATTGACCTTATTTTTATTTCCGTATTTATGCATCTTTGGGCATCATCATATAGTATCGAGTAATGGATAAGATTATTTATTGAGTCTCATAGTTTATGGTGTAATTTCTCACCTTGACATTTCTCTGTAGGTATTGACGACGAGTTTGAGGAATCTATTTATCCGGCCGATGACAACGTCGTCGACATTTACTTCACCGAGCTATGATTTACTTACATAAAATGCTCTATAAACTTTTTAAAATGTTATTTTGAAAAATGTATTTGTTTTAGAATCAAATTTTACTTTTAGTGTTCGATATGATTGTAACACTTTAAATTTTTAGGTACTTTTATCTTTATTAATTCAAGTAGATTTTGATAATTATTTTTTAACATTTTTTAAAATTAGGGCGTTGCATCAATTGTCGTGATGGAGCTTCTTTCTTATCTTTTACCCAAGATAAAATTAGAATTTTTACATGTGATAAGAAGAATGAGATAAACATGTCTTACTTTATGGGTGTGTATAAATTTTCTAAGTTCGCTTTACTCTATAATCCTAGTTTTGTCTATTTCATTATTTAAAGCTTATTATATTTGCCCCTGTAACTTTTTTCTCACAATTTCTCCTCGTTATTAGTTCCATCCTTACCCAGCTAACAACTTCCCTATATGAGCTCACCCCAAGAAATCCAAACATCATGCCAAAACGTTTTGTTCTCTCTCTCTCTCTCTCTCTCTCTCTCTCTCTCTCTCTAAAAACATATTTTAAATACATTGAAAGATTCAAATCATCATAATTTGATCAAGAAATAAGAGATTCGTACCGTAACAAAATAAGAAATCCCTTATTAGAAGCTCCGTTTGATCACTTTTTTCATTAATGAGTTCCTTGAGGGATTAATTCTCGTTTTGCTAAAATGTAGATTTTTTATTTTACGATTATATTTTGATGATTCAAATCGTTTAATTTTTTTAAAACATATTTGTAAGGTTATTTTTGAGAAATCGGCTCAAAAAATATCCAGAAGGGTTTGATCCAAATAATTTTTTATAAATGTTGATAGAAATGATTTTATAAAAAACTACTTGGATCAAGTCTTTATCGATAATATTTTGACATAATTTCTCGCGAGTACTCTTAAAAATATATTTTAAATACATTAAACGGTTTAGATTATTAAAATTTGATTAGAAAATATGAAGTCCTCATTTTAACAAAATGAAAAATCCTTCTATTTCATTAATATCCTAAATTATTGTTTTCCCTGCACATTTGCTAATCCAAAAACAAAAAAACCATCTCCACAAATTTAACCTTATTCTCCTCTGAATTTCGTGCGATACATAGCCACAATCACATATAAATATCCATTCAAAATTCACAACATTTTTTCTCTCTCTATTTTTAGATACTAACCATTAACACAAGTATTTTATTTACGTGCACTTAAAATCTTTCGCGATGAATCTTGAGCATTATGAGTTGTTAATAATTTTCAATTTCATTTTTTTCGGTGGGTCTTTTACGATATATGGAAGAGTTATTTGAGTAGCTTCGAATTTTATTTTCACTTAGTTAGATTTAAGAAAATGAATGAATGAATTATTAATAAAAACGTCTTTACACATCGTAGGCTCATTACTTTGGGGAAATATAAAACCTCGTACAACAGCTAGATTTGACCAATTCAAGGTTGGCAGGATAGGCAAAACTACCTAGGGTTGCGATTGTAAATCCTAATGTTTTTTTATTGAATTAGGTTGGATTATCTGGGGGATCGTGAATAATCACACCTACGACTGCGATTATTTTATTTCAAATAAAATTGCGTTCACATTGCCTTTCCTTTTAGAAATACATGAAATTTGACCTAAAGATATCTAAAGTGAATTGGGAGCTGTTTCGGTGGCCTCGGGGTGTTGTATAAGCCAGAAAGAGATAATTATTCAGTGCACCTGAAACCTTTCAACACTTTTCAATCCCACTTTAGGGTCTATTTGGGTTAATATTATTATTGAATTATTATATTATAAAGTCTATTGAATAACTTAATTTAGTCCAATTTATTTGTACTGAAGTATTTAGTTAAATAATAAATGCTTGGTTTTGTTTGACTTAGAAGAAAAATGGACATAGAATGATTGAAATGTCCCTCAAGTTTGTCATGTCCCTCAAGCATCATGCTTTCAAGTGAGGGCAAAAATCGTATGCACATTTACACCCTGCTGCCATTTGAATAATTTAGCCGAAATACATGAGCTTATTGACCCTCAAATGGAAACTTAATCCGATTAAAGCTCGAAGCCAAATACACTCTAAAATGCATAAGATTGGAGATTCCTTTTAAGTTTTAAGCATGTGGATATGAAAAATTTTCAAAAATATGATCAAAGCCCATCTTTATGGTACAAAAATAAACATTATACATAGTATTTGTAATGTATAAGTCTAATATTAATGGATACAAAATTAGTTCTGTTGAAAAGATATCGACAATATCTTTAAAATACTGCTAAAGATTAGTATTTTATAACAGACTACATTTGAAAAAAATCAGAGTTAACTTTTTTTTTTGGAACAAAATGCAATTGTTTGAGTTTTGAAAATATATAGACATCTGTGTTCGAGATGCGCTAAAGCTATTGTCCGCCCCAGAGCATGGACTTATAATCTTTTCCTATGAAGAAACTCACGTAGCATTTTCAAGGGATATTGAAGCAAAATTTTATATCGATCGTAGAGTTTATTATTCATGTGACAAGTTGATGAACCAATATAATAGGTCCACTCCAAAATAAATTTTCAAATTATTTTCTCCAGCTATCACATTTATGATTCATGAGTTTCATGTCCAAATTAATGGGGCCATTTTATCTTCCAGTAGACTAATTAGGCGAGTCAAGTGGACTTCATCTATTCATAACTAATATTATTATTTATTATTTGGGACACTGAACTGTCATGCCGAGTTAGTGTATGCGAAGTACTGAATCATTAATCACCTCACATTGACCAATTAATAATTTAATATGACCAACCTATATACATTTGAGATGATCAAACCCTATGCAAAAAAAATTTACAACCTTAAGATGAAACATAGGTTGTTTTTTCTAGCCATTGTCCCTCTCATCTTCCTACTAGTCATCCATGGAGGGAAACATATTGTTAGTAATTTCTCATTGGGTGGTTTGGCAACAGAATGCGTAGGAAATGCAAGAGATCAGGCCTTTTTTTGTCTGGTTAAGAATTTGCTTTGGTCTGATGATTGTGATCAGACATATGGGTTCTTGCCGTGCAGCACAACGGTGGTCGGAAATGTGTTCCTGATTCTTGCATTTGGTTACTTGATGTTTCGGGCTGCTAAACTCTTGTCTGAAGGATGTGAGATTTTGTTGGAAATTCTTGGCCCTGGGATCATTGGTGGCCTTGTTTTGCCTATTCTCTCTGCCCTCCCTGATGCTATTGTCATCCTTGGTACTCTCTCTCTCTCTCTCTCTCTCTCTCTCAATTTCCCAATGGTATATTGTGTATCTTGACCAAAAAATATAGAACTCCGATAGATCACCTGCATTGAGTTTATTATCAACATGTCATTGAATTCGTAAAACTTAGATTTATTTTTGATAACCTGGGTTAAAACTTAGGAGAATTTCCACCTAAATTACCGATTAGTTCTCGAGACTATGAAAGTAATGATCGGGAAAAGTAAATTATGGAGGTTGGCGATCAGTACAATAGAACATAAAACACGAGCTTAATTAATTTCCTAAGAGGAGCTAGGTTTTCTCTAAACTAATTAAAGATACACAAGAAAGATTGAAAACAACAAATGAAAACGTGGGAAGCTGAAAAATATAAGGTTATTGGATGGCCATGGGCTCAAAGAAGATGTCAACAACCTTTGAGAATTTGGAGATTCCATTTGCAGATTAGGGTTTACCCCTCCCATTCGTATAATTCACTTTGGACTATATGTGACATATTGCTGTCTCAACAGTAGCTATTCTACTGCTTGCTGCACCTCGGACATAAATAGAGAGATAATTATCAACTGAGGGCCCGGCTTCCTGAGCTACCCGCCACCATCCCGGTGTCCGGCATTGGTGGGTTCTCCCCACATGTCCTTAGTCAAGATCCTCACATGTTTGGCGTACTGTCATCTTTCGGGGGACACTGGTGGTTCTGGTGCCCTCTTGAGTGAGATTCCTTGCCGGAGCGCGGAGGTTGGACCTCCATCCGTAGCCTTATAACCTCGTCTTGGAGAGCGACTCCTTGATTTTGGCGTCCAGGAACTCAATATGAGCACTACAAGAATTTTAATGTTTTTGTGACTAATTAAATTTGTTTCAAATTGCATATTTTTTCTCTCAAATAGTATAAGTGACGAAACTAGTGACAAAATAGTTTCCTTAACTAAAGGTCATCACAAAAAAAGTACCTGGCGACGAAATTTTTATGTCCTCACCCATATATAGAAACTGTTTTGTGACGAAATTTATTTTCTCACTTATAGTCACTGTTTTGTGACAAAATATTTCATCACCATTTTCATATTTTTTTGTCACCAATTATCAATTTCGTCACAAGTAGTGACTGAAAAATAATCATGTAAGCAACATAGGTGAGAAAAAATATTCGTCACCTATTATTTTAATTTTAATAATTATAAAAAATATTAAAGGCGAGAACTGTTTTGGTCACATATAATTTTAAATTAAATTCAATTGGTCAAGTAGCATTTCGTCACCGAATTGTTTTTTTAGAGAAATCTCTTTGGTAATAGAAAATTTCGTCACCCAAAATACGTTTATGGTTAATATATAAGCTTGACAAAAACAAATTCATCCAATCTTCCAAACTAATAAATTTTGTCACACAAAAACTTTCTTTTTGTGAGGGACTTTTTTTGACACCCATTGATTTTAAATAAACTTGATGACGAAACAAATTTTCTTACTCAAAAACTTTACTTTGTGACGAAATTTCAAAAATGGAGGGAAAATGTTAGTGAGGAAACAAAATATTTCGTCACCTAAACTATTTTTTTCCACTCGTTCCGTGAAGAAATTTATATTTTCGTCACTAATGGATAATATATTGTGACAAAATATAATTTTCTCACATTAAATATTTGTTCCTCCTAATTGATGATGAAATAAATTATTTCTCACAAAATAAGCATATTTAGAGACAAGTTTTACATTCGTCACAAGTATTTCGTCACAATATCTCATTTTTCTTGTAGTGTCGAACCTAATAATGGGATCGTGGATTGTCTCATCTAAAGACGACAAAGGGTCTTGTAAGCTACTGGCCAGATGTTAAGGGCATCATTGTATGGTATTGAGTAATGGACATAATTATTTATTAAGTCTCATAGCACACGGTGTAATTTTCTGTCCCTTACATTTCACGTTAGTGTGATGCGAATTTTGGAGATGTTAATAAAAAAGAAAATTTAAAATGACCAAAATAATTTTCATTTCATTTCATTTCTAACAAAATAAGAGTTTGGTTATAATTCCGAAAATAAAAAGAAATTACATTAAAATTTTGGAAATGTAGAGCTCAAATAAATCTAAATAAATCAGGGTGCAATCTGATCTTCTTCGTGTGCGCCGTCTTTGTTGCCTAGGATGTCGGGCCCCTCGGTGCTATCTTCAGTGCATGGGTAAGAGGGCTCGATTGTGTTGTCTTCGACACTTGACATGAAAAACCAAATGCAGGAGAAAGTTACACCATGAGTGATATAAAAACTCAATAAATAAATTTACCCGTAAGTCCAATTTATGAAATAGACTATATGATGCATTACCAAGATAATAACATGAGCAAATAATCAGAAATTACAAGCTGATAAATTACATAATGAAATTAGTGTGCTGCACAAATAACGTTTCATAACAAGTGGAAGCATTAATTAAACAAGTGCTGAAATAAAGTGTAATTGAAATTGATAAATTGAAACAATATCAAGAGTTCAACAGTAATTTTTGAGTCGATCACATTTTCTAACAGCATGTCTCACAATGGGGGCGCTGAAGTGCGAGCACGTGATAATTCACACGTTAGTAATTCTCTAACGTGGCTCATCGCAAGCGCTCCCGTAAGTCTCTCAAATTTAGGGTCAACACAAGTGTTGTTCTTCGGGTCATCACAAGCGTTGCCTGACATACGTGATAATTGCCATGTTGATAACTAAGCATATTGGAGTTCATCGTTCAGAATGATCGGGACACCGATAGCATCAACTAATAACCAAATATATCGGAGTTCGTTGTTCACAATGATTGGGACACCGATAGCATCAACCAATAATCAAGCATATCAGAGTCCGTTGTTCACAATGATTGGTATGCCGATAGCATGCATGAACCAATAACCAAACATATCAGAGTCCATCGTTAATATCGATTGTGATGCTGATAGCATCAACACTTCACAATTGTAAGTTAGATGATTCGGTTGTTAAGAGATGAAGACCCCCCACCGGAATGTCCGTCCGGGTTGATTTAGTGCGTTGAAGTCAAAAGTGAAATTTTTGGGCAGTGCCTCGTAGTACTGGTAATAAGTGTCAGCAGTGCCTGGAATTACTGGTGGTAAATGTTATTGACTTTTTGAGCAGTGCCTCGTATTACCGGTAATAAGTGTCAGTAGTGCTTGGAATTACTGGTAGTAAATGTTACTGACTTTTTGGGCAGTGCTTAGGATTACCGATAGTGGTTGGTATTACCAATAATAAGGGGATGCGTGTAAATCCAATGCAAGATCTTCAAGATTTGTTTTTTCCTAATCTAATTAGGATCCAATCTTTTCTTATTGTTTAAGGATTTAATATATATCTCTTTTAAGAGGTTTCCTAAGAGATATGCTCTAAGATATGATTTGTTATATATCTTTAGAGTGGTTTCCTAAAATATTAAGAAAAGATCTATTGAGAGAATAGAGAAGTTTTTAAGAGAGAGAGTTAAGAGAAAACATAGATCTCAGAGAGATTGTGAGAAGACGTGTACTCATTGATTCGATTCATAGTGGACTAGTGTAGTTCCCGTGATTTTTTCTCGCATTGAGGTTTTCCACGTATATCTTGTGTCTTGTTCTTTTCTTTCTATTTTTCTGTTACGCATGTTTGTTTCTTTCGTTTGGTGATTCATTGTTCCCAAGATCCGTAAGGGGAGTTGTGGGCTTGAACGTTGTTCGTTCAGATTTCCCAACATCGGTGACTTTTTAAAGTTTTCAAGTTTGATTCAAAATCTCGTGAATGACCAAGACCAATGTGAAGTATATAAGACTCCTACAAAATCACAATATCCGATCTCAGCTGGAAATTGGAAATTGGTACAACTGATGCATTTTTCACATATGCTAATTAGATGCAAAGATTAAGGCTGTGCTCAAGATCAAGTATCAGTTTTGTGCAAAGATTAATGTTTTGTTTTCTGCAGCATCTGGGTTATCTGGAAGCAAGGAAACTGCTCAAGATCAAGTATCAGTTGGGATGGGGTTACTAGCTGGATCAATTGTGATGCTCCTGACATTGCTATGGGGATCCTGTGTTGTAGTTGGCAAGTGTGATCTGGTGGATTCCATGGCAGAAGATGAAGTAGATACCAAAGGCTTTAGCTTAACTGGTACATATATTAAACTCCATTTCATTTTTTTTGGGTAAAATACAGTGATCTCCCTTGAGATTTCTAATAAATGTAGAAATTCTCTTGAAATTTTGAAAAAGACAATCAATCCTCCTATTTTTAAAACTATTAGACTATAATAATTATTTAAGTTTGATATTTTTACCTGTAGTTGGGATTATTCGATTAGTATGATTGTTTTAAAAAAATTATGTGTAGTTTCGAATTAAAAGATAAATACTTTTAGATGTAAACTTTTAATTTTCTATCAAATTAAAAATCTCAACTTGTTCTTTAAATTAGTTTAAATTAAAATATTTTAAAAATTATGAAAGAAAGTCCTTATTTTTAATTCAAATATTACATGGCTTTTTGTAATGAACACTTAAAAGTAGACAATGTATAAAATAAGTACACACATTCGGATGATTGTGAGAAGGGAGAGAAAAAAATGGTGTAGTTTCTTATCAAACTTTATTAACATAGCGAAATTTGGGGACAAACACAAATGAATCATTTAAAATTTACCATCTTTTTTCTTTATTTTTCGTTAGTTCTATGTTAGGATCCTCGTGTCTCAGGTTGACCAAGTATGAACTTGATCTGGATAACATAAGTGGATGAAGCACAAGTAGTAATAGTTGTAGTATGGTGTTGGGGCATTGAGAAGAAAAGAATGAGGAAATGATTAGCAAAATTACAGATGAGAAAAAGAAAGATGATTGCTGTTGTGGGTTTCATTCATTTGTGGCTTTTGCTTCTTGAGAAATTGATAGAAAAGTTCCGTCATGGTTGCAGTGCCTGGTTGTTATGTACACCACGTGTTTGATTATGTTCCTTAACGCTTTTTGGTGCTGGGATTGTGTGTTCTGGTGTTTTTCTTTTAGCTGGGATGGTAAAAGGTCGAAGTTTTGGCGATTATTGTGCTAGGCATCACTCTGGACTCAGCTCAAAGGTGAAGGGTTTGTGTAGCAGTACTAAAAGTAGAGACTATAATTGAGTCGTCCATCTGTTGTCGCAGTTTGGTCTTAGTTGTTTTTTGTGGTTTGTGTTGGGGTGCAAACAACCTTCAGCAGTGATTTGTGCCCGGGGTCTAAGGCTGGAGCCCCCGCGGCACTGAACTGCAGTGAGAATGATATTTTGAATTTGTACGTGTAATTTCGGCCATAGAGCCCAACCTATTTATATTGCAGTCAGCATATAGTTACGGTTACGAAGTTTTGAGAGAAAACAGAAGAGAGGTGAGGAAAAAAAATCTCATAAAGATTGTGACAAGACTTGTACTCTTGATTCAATTTCATAGTAGACTAGTGTGGCTTTCGTAGCTTTTTTTCGCACTTGAGATTTTTCACGTATATCTTGTGTCTCGTATTTTTTTCTTTTTGTTTTTCATTAAGCACAACTGTTTGGTTGTTTCATTTTGTTATTCATTGTTTTCAAGATCCGTAAGGGCGTTGTGGGACCGGACGGTTGTTCGAAAATTCCTAACAGTTTGTTATCTAGTTTGTTATCTTGTATCGTAATTGGCTTCTTGATATTTTTTGGGTTCTTTCTTGGAGTTCCACGTTTGTGGCATTTCAAATACAAAAAATGGTAGCTGTCGGCTTCCTTGGCACATAGGCCTCTTCGTGCAATTTCTTTCTCCTTTTGTGGTATCAGTATTTCTCGAATAAAATGTTCCTTATTTCTGATTAGAAAAAAGGATATATGTAATCAGTTCTTCGTGTATTGAGATAGTTTATTGTGTTTGGGCTGAATGCATGATGTATGTGAAAGCATAGGTTGAAATTTTGTAAAACTTTGCAGGTTCTGGTGTTAGTACTGATATCTGGACAACTTATGCTGCAAGGATAATGGTTCTATCCGTTACTCCTCTTATCATAGTGCAGCTACCACAGGTCCTTGACACCACTTCTGAAAGCCGATTATTCATCTTGACTGCTCTTGTTCTCTCAATTGCTTTTCTCATCTCCTATTGTCTCTATCAGGTAACCATTTATCTACTTGACTTCAAAATTTATTTCTTAGTCTCTCTTTTGCAGCACACACGCATGAATGTGGAGGTTATATGCGTGTCTATATTATGTATATATTGTTACAGGTCTTTCAGCCAAAGGTTCAGAAGAGAAGACTTGCCTTTGCAAAGTACAAGCATGTAATGTCTGGAATTTTAACTCATTTTAGGACGCGTACACTGGGAAGAATCCTCTCAAATGATGGTAGACCGGACAGGGATGTTCTAAAAAAGTTAGTCCCTCTAATCCTTTGTTTCTCACTTATTTGAGCTTCTAAGTTTTGGCAGTGCTTTCGTTTTCTTCCTTTTTTGTTCTTGTTTTCAGGAACAAAGATAATTAATGAGAGGCGCGTGTGCAACTTCTGTACGAAAACAATTTGAAAATTTCAGAAAACATTTTTGTCATATTTTGAGGAAATCAGATTGTTTTCAAAATTTCTTTACTGAAATAGTTTGCTAAACAAGTTTTCCAGAAAATGAAAATAGAAGATAAAATGAAAAAGACGTGTCATGCACCAATGACTGGAAATAAAGCTTTTAGCAAAAGAATATTACTGAACTCTACATTATTGCAAAAAAAATCAGGACAAATGTGAAAGCTACTTCTAAATCAAGTATTTTTCTATAGTTAACGCGCCCTTTGATGTGCCTAATGACAGGTTATTTAGAGCACTGGATGTTAATAACGATGGAAACCTCCAAGCCGAAGAGCTAAGAGCACTAATAGTTGGAATCCGGTTCGATGAGGTAGATTTGGATGTAGAGGACATAGATGATGCAGTAAAATCCATACTAAAAGAATTTGATAAAACTGATGACTCCCTTATTGATGAGGAGGAGTTTGCGAATGGAATCTCAAACTGGATTTATAAGGCCAAGAGTTCTGCGAAGTATGCAAATGATCAATATGCAGATTCAAATTCTTCACACCTGAAATTTCTATCCGAGTTCTATCAGGTACATCGGTGTAATTTGGAAAATAGTATCTACTACAATATCCTTCAGCCTTCAATATTTTATGATGATTTTTGATAATTTTTGTGATTATTTTAAAACATTCCATATAAGTAGATAGATTAATGTTAATTGAGTACCGGGTTCTCAAGTCGATTGACGTGCAATAATACTGTGGAGTCTGGAATCCACTCCTCGAACTTCCCACTTGAAGTCCGATACCCTTTGAAAGCTGCAAAAACGCTCAAATACTAGGTTAGTGCCGACCAGAGTTGGGTATTCGGTGGCACTCCTACGATCATGTTAGAAAGAGTGAAAGCAACTTGAAAGCTAGAGGTGTATATGTGCGCACCTGAGGCTTAGGTGCTCTTGGAGTATTATAGAGAGAATTCCCAACAGCTGGCAGCCGAGGATGCCGCGTCATGGTCTGGAAATCAGGGTGCCTCTGCCACATGTCCCACATCTGTACAAATCAGACGAGCACGTTTACATGTCTTGTAATGATTTGGCCCCCACGTCTACCCAAGTGACTGCCCGCAATGTGGGGGCATCTATTACAGTCCGTGCCAAGCATAGAGCCCCCGACAACACGACCAAACACTGGGACTTGAGAGTTCCCCATCTTGAACTAAAATGCTGACAGCTGAAAAGGTTCAGTCAGACAGGTCATGCATTCTCGGCCTAGTAAGAGCTGGTCCATCCTAGGGCCTAGCCCAACTCAAGCCCAGAACAGCCCGAGTGCGTTCACATGCCGAGGGCCCAATTACATTACGTATCCAACCTACCACAAATACCTACAGCTTTTAATAACAATTCAGAATTAGTCATTCTAAAACAAAGGAAACGGAAGTTGAACGAGAAATCATTGATCAAACTGAGCCCTCCTTCCATTTTAAATCAAAAGACCCATAGCGACATTGCCACTTCATGTTATTCATTGAAAATTTTGTTTGCATAGTATTTTTCTGTGTAGTCATATTTCCCTTAGTGCAATGTTATACAAATAAAAGTTCCTAGAACATGATGGCACATTTTTTGTGCCTATAATTCCAGAATTTTTGATTTCGCGTCATTTTCTTCCTTCAACATTCTGTACGTGTTTGTTCTTTTATGGGTTATTGATTCAATTTTTATGGGTCCTTATCTTGTTTTATGTGCAGCAAACGAGGAAAGAACACGACTTGTTGGGAGATAGCAGCGATGAGGATGAAGGCGGCATTGAAAATCCAAAGTGGAATGCCTTCAAAGCAGTGATGATGTTGCTTTTTGGAACTGTTGCTGTCTGTATATTTGCTAATCCACTGGTGGATGCTGTTAACAACTTCTCCTCTGCCACGAGAGTTCCAACATTCTTTGTCTCCTTCGTCGTTCTGCCTTTTGCTAGCTGCAGTGAGGGAGTTTCGGCTCTAATTTTCATAAGAAATAAGAAACAAAAGACTGCATCTTTAACATATTCTCAGGTTTGATTCCCCCTCTCGTTCGATTAATTTTACATCTGAAACAAAAACATAGATTTTGAAAGAAAAATAGAAGAGAGCCGGCTCAATAGTATAGCCTTATAGGCAACTCACAACTACGCCTAATGTCCAAAACATTCCTTCTTGCAGCAGGCCAAATGGAACCTCATTTTAAGAAACATTAGGCTGCTGAGGGGGATACTATAAGGGAAACATAGAAGGGAATTGAGTCCCTACGTGAATTTTAATGCATTAAGGGGAAAAAATGGTTCAAAATTTTTAGCGATGAGCATTTACTAAGCTTTTTGTAGTGTTAATGTTATATAGTTACTATTTTGCAGATCATTTAGGTGAAAGATAGGAGTCCCTTATTTTGTGCTGTTTATTCATAAAACAAATACATTTGGCTCTGTGTTGTTTATGGTCACTTGGGCTATTTCTTGGTCAGCTCAATTTTTTACAGTGTATGGGTGTATCTATATTATTTGTTTTTAAATTTTTGTATTTTTTGGGTCTAGCTTATGTGTACATATTGTGACTCGATAAGCTAAAACCTAACAATTTTCCGGAAGCAGAAGGTCGCTTTAGCTTTGCTTAGCAGATTGCTTGTTTATATTTTTTCAAAGTTTTTTATGAGGTTTTTGAGAATCCAAAAGCTGATAATCTATAAGCACAAGTTAGAAGCAAGCTCTATCACCTTTCGGATTACTATTATCACTTTCGTTCGAGGGAAAGACTTTTGCAAGTCATTCGTGGTTACAAGCTATTTGCAGAAGCAACAGAAAACAATATGGCACAAACTCATGTATATCTGTGCTTGATTATGGAACCTGATGTCTATGAATATGGAGGGTTGGATTATGAAGGTGGTCTACTAATCCACATGCCCTTTTACTTTTGTTACTTGCAGATTTATGGATCGGTGACGATGAGCAATATCCTTTCACTATCGGTGTTCCTAGGCCTCGTCTACATTCGGGAACTGACATGGAGCTTCTCATCAGAAGTGCTGGTTATTCTCATTGTCTGCGTTCTCATGGGCATCTTTGCCAGTTTACGTACCACTTTCCCTCTCTGGACATGTTTGGTGGCCTTTTTTCTTTACCCGCTGTCCATACTTCTCGTGTACGTACTAGAATACGTCGTTACACGCTCGTAGATTCAGAAAAATTGTATGAAGCCAGTGTTGGTTTCTGAGATCAACCACAGCTTTTGGTAATAGGGATAGCCAATTTCAAAGTTTTGACTCTACATTATTCCGAACTGTTATAACAGAAATATGACGAAGAATATTGTTGGCACTGCATAGGCTTACTATTGATTCACTCTTTCTGTTTTTTGGCTGGACTTGATAGAGAATACAGTTGCAACAAGAGCATTGCTAGGAACACTTATGTTCCGGACACATTCAAACACAAATGTGTCCGGAATCGTTGGATGTAGTGTACGTGGGGTCTTGTGAATCTAACGATACCGAACACATCTGTATCCGGAATATATGTGTTCTTAGACTTTTTTGTTGAAACATTTTTGAATGTTTAGTCTAGCTGTAATTGCTACAGTCATGATTAATGTTCACGCGTTTATGTGATGAGAAAATTCTTCGGCATGCCACCGTTCTTGAGCTTGAGGCTAATAAATGATTTTTCTATAAACTATTAGTTTTTATTTTCTTTTGTTATCAAACTGTAATACCAACTATATCCTTCTTCCTATTAAATTAATACCAACGTGAAGATGAATCAAGATCCTCTTATGTGGTCCCTCATTTGACGCAAAACGAGATCTGCTAGGGTGCCATTCAATCTCGATGTGCTTATCCTTCACGTAAAAAGTTAAGGCGATTAGATAACAGTAATTAACCATTTGGACGAACTATATTTGTTACAAGAAAAATGAACCACTAAACGTTGCTTCTAAAGAACGATCACAAATTCAAAATCTGTTATTTAAGTTCGTTTATTAACCTTATTTCAATTTAAGATAATGGTACATTGAAGACAAAATTAACACATCGACCACACTTTGGGTCCAAAAGAACATAGATCTACTAATCTTTTGGGCTCCATCGTTTAATTGGTCTATTATTGTTTTTGTCTTCAACTTATTTCACTGATTAGAATCATTAATATTTTAGATCTCATCGAGATCATTAGTTATACCAATAATTACATTGATTGGATATCAATTAACATAATTACATAATAAATTAGATTATTTTTTTAATCACATTGTATCAAACTCATTTATAAAACATAAATCTGTATTGTTCATATATGGATTAAAATTCCATTAATAAAAATTTAGCCTTAATAATAGTTAATAATAAAATTCCTCATTAATTAAAATATTTAAAATTTAAAAATAAATAAGGGTAAATTACATTGACCTCCCCTTAAGTTTTTATGAAATACAGTGCCCCTTGAGGTTTCTGAAATTACTATAATCACTTTTATTTTTTAAACTATTAAGCAGTTACATCTCTATTGTTAAAATTAGTCAAACATTGACATTATAAATTAAGTGATTAAAACTTCAAGTTTGAAATTTTTTTTGACAAAATAAATTTTAACATAATTCATATTACGTTTGAAATAGCCTATTTTAAATTTTTAAATTTTTTTTGAAGCCGAAATTCAAACAAATTCTAAAATTCTGTTAGAATTTGGACTTCAAAATATTCTCGAAAATTTAACATAAATTATTTTCGACGTGATAAAAATAATTTATTTTATAAAAAAAATGTCAAATTTGAAATTTTAATGACCTAATTAATTATATTAGATTGATTTTAACGATAAGAGAGATAACTATATAATAATATAAAAAAATTATTGTAATTTTAAAAACTCAAAGGGACATTATATTTTTCACAAAACTCAGGGGAGGTCAGTCTAAATCACCCTAAAAATAATAATGGGCTCTCAGACAGTCATAAAATTCCCATAGCCGGGGAAGGAACAGTACTTAATTCTTTAAGACAAGAGAGTACCAATTCACCGCAGTCTCTCTCTCTCAAGACACCAACGGTCGCATTTCCTGGGTGTAACCGCCCATTACCTTTGAAAAGGAAAACCGGAAACAAACGCCCACTTCACTTCCCACGTCTGTCTGTCTGTCTCTCTCTTTCTCCCAACAATGGTAACTTCCTCCTCTTACTCTTGGCGGCTACTCTTCTTCATCTTCCTTACAATAATACACTTGCACTCCTTGTCCCACGCATCTCCTCGATTACATAACCAATTACACCTAGGGGCCGCTGTCATACAATCCACTAGCTCCGCCTCAAACGACGGAGCGGATACCTCGGAACTATGGTGCGTCGCGAAGAACAACGCCGAGGACGCCGCCCTCCAGAGTGCTCTGGACTGGGCCTGTGGGCCGGGAAGATCCGATTGCGGACCCATCCAGCAAGGCGGGCCCTGCTACGATTCAGCCGACGTGCAGAAAACGGCGTCCTATGCCTTCAATGATTACTTTCTCAAGAACGGCATGACGGCAGACAGCTGTAACTTTGACGGCGTGGCTGCTCTCACCTCTCTCAACCCCAGTAAGGATTTTTGCGCCAAATTAGGAATTTTTTTAAAGGGGTTTCATCTGTAAAATCTAAACCTCCGATCTTTCAGTTGAATTTTAGGGGTGTTGTCTCATCTTAATTTCTGATTTTTGATTTTCGAATTCAGGTCATGGTAGCTGCAAATTCCCATCCAGGTAATTTAAATTTGTATTTAATCTATTTTAGTGTAATTACGGAAGTAAATAGTCTATGCATGTCTCTCTATAGTAAGTATGTACATACATACGTATACATACTTGTAGTGATCAACTACCAATTGAATGCTGTATAAGGCTTGAAAATATTGGGTTTGAGAGAGAACTGAACTTTATTCCTTTCAGCTATTTCTTGGATTGTTCTATTTCTCTGCTTGATTTCGTTGTTGCAGACCTCACATGATCGTAACATCCGTTATTGTAACTCTTTGAATGTCATTCACATAGCACTTGACATCACCCAACATATGGGTATTCGGCTAAATGCTGGCAACATTTATTACAAGTCCTATATGTTAAGAAAGCATCAGATGAATGATCATATACGGACTAGCCTTGTCCAGGTGCATAAAGCATATAATGAAGAAAGAAATAATGTGCTTCTTTGATGCATCTTGAGTTGTTCATTTTAACTCAATAAAACATCCTCCCTAATTCTATTACACAAAGCAGCAAGCACGATTTAATTTGAAAATTTTGCCCAATTGAGCACGTTGGATTAGATAGATATTCCTTCGGCCAACATAGGTCACCGGCTGCCTTCGTCGCCCTCTCCTTTATGGTTAACAACTTTGGGCATGGCTTGCTCCTAAAGGGTAACGCGTGGTGTGTACAAAGCCCGTGACAAATTCACTGTCATATGGTTAAGCTATTATTACCAGGGGTCTTAGGTTCCTGCTGGCAAGTTGCAGCTTGCAATCTCAATTGATGATCAACCTAATTGGATCACCAGTCCTAGTGTCGGCCTGGGTTCATTGCGGGACTTAACGAACACCTTACAACATGAGCTGACTTGATAAGTTTCTCCACTTTGCATCAAATTAAACCACATCTATGCCCCTTGTGCAGGCCATATTCAATTGCGTCTGAGTTTCGTTCTCGCAAACGTACCCCCTAGGCAGGATACATTATGCCTTTGCCACAAGGGAGACACTTTCTATTCTGCACTGCTCTCTGCTGAAGTCGATAATTGTATGATTCAGCCAAGAGCCAGAGCAGAGGTTCTCCTTCTCACCCATGATAGAGGAGTAGAGCCCAATCTGCCATCCTCTATTGCTTGACTACTGAGGTAGCTTTTATCTCTCAGCGTCAATGTTGGGCCTAAATGCTTTCTAAGGATTTTGCTGCTCCAATAAAAGCCCCCTCAACCCAAATTTTAACAGTTGGGTGGTATTGCACTTATGTTGGTTATTTCACAGTGGACCAACCTATTAGAAAGTGAACTTTTCAACAACATGATTTTTAGATTACATTGTGTTTGACATCACAGATAGTTAGGTATATTGATCACATTAGGAGCTATTTTTTGCCATGTTCTTTGTGCAAGTTGGCTTTTTTTGTTTCGTATGTAAGTTGTCTTCTTTGCATTTCAACCCTATCATATCAAGGGAACATTTCCTTTGACCTAGTTTTCTGATCACAGCATTGTCTATGACCAATAGATAATCTGATTTTCCAATACATAATTTCTGTTGAATTGCTTGGAGCTATATTCTGTGACATTATTTCATTCAAGATATTCATTTCGACCATTTTCCATTTCATTTGTACCATATCCATGTTGGTTATTTCGCAATTCAACCGTAACTGAACATTTCCCTTATTTTCCAATCACATCGGTGTTTACCCAGTAGATAACCTCATTTTCCTTGGTTATACTTTCTGTAGAATATATAGGGCAAGTAATTCATGTATGATTTGTGGGTGACTGGCAATGCAGCTTGGCAGTGAATAATGGAAGCTTTTCAGGGTCATCGACAATAGGAGGAATAAGCCCAGCTAGTGCAGATTTAAGTGGTGGTGCCTTTTCCAATGCTGGTAAATTATGCTGGGCCTTCATCACCCTTCATTTGTTCTATGCAACTGGACTGATTTTTTGAGGACTACAAAGTTCAACCTAGAAGCAAAATGCAAAGGTTGTTGTTTGTGATGTTAGAATTTAGGTATTTTTTCTTGCGGATACTACGAAATTATGTTGGAATGAATGGAAAAATGCTTTTTACTCCTGCATCCATTTTTGTTTTTGAATCTTGAGTTCGATTTTTTGATTTTACGAAGTCATTTCTACTCCAGTTTAGCTTCCAGGATTTGGGGGAGTTAAAGTACAATTTCCTATAGTGTGCGTATAGTGCGGATAGAACAACGTAGTTTGATTTGCTTTGTCATTTAAACTACATTGTCTTGACTTATCACGCAAATTGTGATAAAAAATACAAGAGATCAAAACGATGTAATTTCGAGGATAAAACTAACCCGTTTTACCTGCATTACACGTGCACTACATGGGGCTCATTTGTATCGCTACTTTTACCCATCTTAAAAAAACAATGACAAGTTTGAATTAAAACACTCACTCTTGTCTGATGATTTTCCATTTTGTGCAATTTTTTTTCAAAAACATCCTTTTGGTGTTTCTTAGAAAATAGACAGATTATTTTAAGAGAATGAAACTGGTAGCGATCAAGCTTTAAAAAAAACCACTAGGAAATCTGGATCCTTTTATATGATTGAAAATGGAACTTATCATGATTCTATTTGATGGTCAGAATCATTCATTTTATGAATCACAATCTGTAAAATTATCCCTGCAAAAAGTCATGTCAATTAGATATCGTTAAAGGTTTGTCCAAATTAGGATTGTTTTGAGAGAAATGAACGGTTAAGAGTGTCACCATTTGTTTCTTTCATGAAAAGTATGATTTGTACAAATGGATACTTAATTTTACACTGGTTCAGAAATTCAATCAAGGGCTCAATTGTATGGATATATAAGATATAAGATTGCCAAATCCTAGCAATAGATGTACAAGGAAAATACCAGAAAGATATCCAACTTAAAGGTGTCTTCAATTCATGCCCCTTTTCTTGCAAATTTTTTATTAATTTTTTTAGTATTTTATTAAATTCATGTCAAATATTTGAAATAATCATTCGTCTCGACATAAGAATCTAAGGGAAAAAATGCAGAAAAAAATCCCAAAAAAATCATTTTAAAGACAAAAAAAAAAAAGATTAGAATAACTATTTTTAATGTGTTGAATATTCAAACAATGATTTCTATTTTTATATTTTTTTGAGTTTTTCCGTCGAAACTAGTGAGGAAAAGCAAACAAATTAACAAAGAACTATAGTAAAGATCAAAATAATGGAGTTAATAATTTAGCCCAAATATAGTCTCAACCCAACGAGCTACAAAAAATACTTGGTTAATAATCAATTGTGCCCTTAATTAGTTTGTTAAAAACACGATGCTTATCTTATGATTTGATACGTTGAGAAATAAAATTGATACGTATCTCTAAACGATTTTTATATTAATTTAAACAAATCTTGCGATACGGCCATGATATGATATGATATGAAATATGTAAATATGTAATTTAGTATATTTAATAGGAAAAGCGATATGTATCTCTTAAAGCGTTTTATATTTGATGAAGTATTCATACTTTACTCACGTGATCTTCAAATATCATTATGCAATAATTTGAATGTAATTTTTATTGCGTACAACTATTCTTTTAACTTAATATCTACATCATTAACGTATCTTACAATACATAATGAAATATTCGATATTCGATAATCTAATGAACTCTACTATTGGTCTTTATAGTTTTATGAAGATTTTTTTGCCGTATGAGAACATTCCGAGATACCACTTCAATGAACAAAATCGTTTATTTTATTACTGTTAATATTTTGTTTGGTTATCATGAAAAAATTCACCTCAATCAAATATCGGTATGCGTTTGACCTAAAAATCTAACTTTTTAATTCGAAACTTTTAATTTTTATAGCTTCAAAATTAGATTTTTAGGTAAAACGTACTTACCGATCGATATTCGATTGAACTGAATTTTTTTGTGATAACTAAATAAATTAATCAGAACAAAATAGAGAATTTTGATTATCAAAATGGTCCCACACAACGGAGAGTGAGCAAAACTGGACCCCTATAAACCCCATTATCTAATCCCTTTTCCTTTTGCCGGACAAACACTTTTTTAGACCAATATTATATCAACATTTAAACTCTTTATTTTTTATTAAATTTTAATGATCCGAACCGTTCAACGTGTTTAAAATATATTTTTAAGGGTACCTGCGAGAAATCAGCTTAAAATGTTACCGGAAAGGACTTGATCCAAACGGTGATTCATAAAACAATTTCTATCAGCATTTTGAACCACTGCTTGAAATACTAACGGAAGATGATAAATAATTACATAAACAAAACTTAAAACATAGGGATCAAGTTGATAAATTGAAACATACCGCGACTGAGATGAATGTAGCCAAAAGTACAAGCACCAGGGATGCAAATTATCATTTACTGTTTATACTCTTAAGGTGTGGTTGCGGTTCATTAAAAAGTCAATGGTTGGTAATTTGAAGCTAAAGTCAGCCTGTGCACATGCACATGCACCTGCACCTTACCTGTCACTATCACATATTATTTAATCACATATTTTGTTCATACAAGCTAACCAAATGCCAAATTTAAGATTCATTACACTTTACTCTTCTAATTAATTATGATCATTTTTCAATTTTATTTCTTTTAATTTTTTTATTACAGCTTACTTCGTTTAACTATGGCAACTTCTAGCATACCCTACTTATGGTGTTAACGAAAGATGTCAAAATACTCAATGTGACCTTTTATCTTTTAAGAATATGAGGCGAATACCTTAAGAACCTCTCGTACTCAAAGATACACCTCTCTCTCTCTCTCTCTCTCTCTTCGAAGCCCTAAAAAATTGGGGTTCTAATTTGTCATCTCATTTGTTCAACAATGTATGATCATCAATGTTGGAATCCTAACTCTCGATTATTGTGGGATGGTTTTCAAGCATAACCCATAGAGCATTGATTTGTTAAAGGTGGATAGGCACCCAATTTCTAAAAGGGATACCAAGGATGCTCTTGTGATCTGCAAGTAATACTAATTTCGGGTTACGAACAAAGTTTACAGTTTAGGAACTTAAAGAAGCTCTTGTTCACCATCTTGACTTTTGCAACGCGACAATTTTGATGACCTTTCAACCTTGCTTCAATGATTGGAGTATTCCGGTCACAAAGAATTGAAGAAGAGAATCGAACTAGAAGGAGAGAGAGGGAATTGTAATGACAAAGATGATATGTACACATATATCTATGCTCATCCCTTATAAGCATTTTAGTCTCACTTGATCATTTGAGGTACTAACGTGAGAATCGTGCGATTTTTTTACCGTAAAAAATTTGACGAAAAATTGACAGAAGAGTTACTATGACATAATCACATAATTGAAGGAAGTAAGTTGTAGTAAAAAAAAGTTAAATGGGATAAGTTCAAAAAGGATCATAATTCGAGGAGATCAAATGTAAGAGCTAGAAATACATATGTTTCGGACATTTGAAACCGTTGAATGCACGAGGGCATCTAACGGTTCCGGATATAACTGTGTGAACAAGAACAAAATAATCCTAGAAAAACACAAACCAGATGGATATGAGGCAATAGAAATAGAAATCAATGAAACCTTTTCACCTAATCTAATCAGACTTTCAACAATAGTAATCCTCCACCATTTCTGTATCAAACCTTAATGGGAAATCACATATATCTCTGTGTTTTTTCTAAAGGTATTGGCTACCTACCGGCGACCGAAGCCCAGAAATTTCATCTGGTTTTATCACGGGTATAGGCTACAATATGTGTATGCTTGTAATAAGCAAAGCAAAACCAAAAACAGCAAATGAAAAACAGATACATACAAACACAAAACAGAGAGAGAGAGAAGAAACCATCAACATGGTAATGAAATGCTCAAAATTATTGCCTCTGAATCTGAACATCTTCTTGGCCATCCTCTGCCCCACAAGACTGAATCCGCCGCGAAGATTTTTCCCTACTAAGCATCCTCCGAAAAGAACTCAACCTCGAGTTTGATCCGCCGGCAATCTTAGCAGAGGATTGTGTAATTTGCAATTCTACCGCACCATCCGACGTCCCTTCAATGACTGTTAATCCCGAGTTCATGGGTTCCACTGGCGGAGCGGTAGGACCGCCTCCCTCGATCATGTACGGCCGAGGGAAGTAGCGGGGCTCTGCCTCAGTCCGACAAACGGGACAAGTTGAGTGTGAACTAAACCACTTGTCAATGCACTCGGCATGAAAAGTATGCTTACAATTTGGTAAAAGTCTAGCGACATCATTATCTTCCAGGAAGCTCAAACAAACGGGACACTCTGTCGTCCCGACAGACGATAGAGTGTCATCGTTGAAATCTGTTTGTTTGAAGACGAATAGAGGTAGAGAGGCAATGATGGCAGGGTTAAGCCCGCTATTGGGTGGCTCGGTGGTGGTTTGCGCCTCAGAAACCGCCAGCCGCAGCTGTTGCATGGTGGCTCTCCGGCGTGCTTGGCGGCGGAGGACATATCTCGCGTATAGGTGAAGTACGGTTACAATCACCACCACCACCGATAAAGAAACAATCGCTGTGAGCATGATTTTTCTGTTTAAATCATATTGGTTTCCCCTTTGAGATCGGAAAATGGGTTGGTCGTCGTCGTCGTCCATGGCCAAGGAGGAGGGAGGCTCGGTAGATTCTGGTTAATGTTGGTTTCGTGCTTTAGAGAAATGGGTTTTGTTTTTAATTCAGGGGAGAGAGAGAGAGAGAGAGAGAGAGAGAGAGAGAGAGAGGAGGTATCTAAATACGAGTAAGATTATCTGACATCACCTGATTTATTTTCAAGAGCCTAATTTATTTTTTATAAACTAAATTTGTTATTTCTATCTTACCTTATAATTCTTAATTTTTTCCAAGTTATTTCAAACACCAAGACTTGGAAATTCTAAGTGATACATTCAGACTTCTAATTTCTAAACGTTTCTTCTCATTACAAATCAAATGCAAAACTACCAAATCAGACACAAATGAGTCATCATAATTTTTCTTTTTTTTAAAACTTTTGTTGAAACTCTTGTTTAAAAATAACTTGTTATAAAAGTACAGTAGGAAGTTAAAACATGATATGTTAATTATTATATATTTCATATTTTTTCATAGAATTTGGGTATTTTTAAAAAAAATATACGTACAAAATCATTTCAACTTTACCAAGTGTCGATTTCCTTGAAAATAAAATCATTTTATATTAATTTTTAACTTTACAATTTAAATTTTAGACTCCACCCTGGAAAGACAGGGACGCAAAATGGGGTTGGAATAAGGAAAGCAACATGATAATTATAAAATTCGTCAATTTTTTAACTCAAACTCCTACGTGTTATCAATAATGAAGAGTGGAGACAATTTATACAAAATTTTTATTTCAATTTTAATCGGGTCACCATTAACGGATGAAAAGAATGATTTATTAAGAATTAATCAAGTTGCTCATAGACAGTCTGAATTCATATTAACTTTTGACCCCTCAAAATGGGGATGGAATAAGGAAAGCAACATGGAAATTGGAAAATTTGTCAGTTTCTTCAACCCAATCTCCTACGTGTTATCAATTATGGAAACAATTCATTAAATTTTGATTTTAATTAGAAAGAGACGAAAAATGAGAATGGAGTAAGGAAAGCAACATGAAAATTAGAAAATTCGTCAGTTTCTTTAACTCAATCTCCTACGTGTTATCAATTATGGAAATAATTCATTAAATTTTGATTTTAATCGGGTCTCTATTAATGAAAGAGAAGAATGATTCATTAAGAATTAATCAAGTTGCTCCTAAGTGGTGTGAACACCATTAATAGAAAACAAAAACGGTCTGTTTCTTTTATTTGGAGAGTATGGGAATTGTGACATTAGGTGGGCAATTGGTTTTCAAAGGAGAAGAAAAATGGGCAAACAATTGACAATAACTCCAACAATTTTTCAAAAGGTTGAATGTTGAATGTTGATTTTTTACTCTCCCATAACTTCTTCCTTTTGGTATTTTCTTTGTTTTAAATTCATCCTAATGCAGATTTAGAAAAGAAACAAATATAATGGTTTCATACGTTAAAGTTCTAATAATACCATGAGGGTTGGTACTTGGTAGATCATTAGTTTTGAATTGTTGGTGATCTTTGTGTAACTTTACACATTTTATTTTATATCTCGGAGTATCCGGATCAGCTTATGCGTATCTCAACTAATCTCTGAGGGATCAATTCTATTATCCACTAATGAATGACTTATTTAAAGCTAGGGTTTTGCCCTATAGGACTTTGCACATGAGAAACTTCAAATTGAAACTTAAAAAAAAAAAAAACGCACCACTAAATTTCAAATTTTGACAATCAAGCCAACCCAATTTATACGTTGTCTATCAATCCCAAAATGATAGAAAAAAAAGCTTTGAACATTGACCTTATTGATCTGAAGGTTCCGTCTTAAAGAAAAGTTTGTTTTTTCTACTATCAAGATTTTTTTTATTTCTGAACGAACTGCCGGTATATATATATTATTTGACTGCCTTGCAATACTAGTTTTCCATTTCTTGTTTTTATTGTTGTAGGGTTTATATTTTGTGTCAAAATTTGTTTTGAGATTTGAGAGAGAGAGAGAGAGAGATTTGAAAGATTATAGGGTAAAATGCACTGACCACCCCTGAGGTTTCTGA
>JABCMJ010000982.1:0-13200 GCA_014822125.1 Arbutus unedo
TTTGAAGGAATGGCATGATAGGAGTTATATATCATCTTTAGAATTATCTTTTTGAAAAGGGTACGGTAACTTCTCTTTTGTGAAATTGTGTATTCAAATTCAAACCATTTGTAACACCTTAACATACTATTTTGGTTATCGGGCTGAGGGTGCCCCTTTTTGGGTTATAATACTTGAAATTTATGGACTTATTTGGATTCTAAAAAAGGATGACTTGGGACTATTTTTGTAGAATTGACATGTTTTATTTAAAATGCGAATGTTTATATTACTTAAAATCGAGGGCGTGACAGACTGGAAGTACTCTTTGATATAATATCCTTATACTTGACTTTTATTTCCTCATTGAATGAAATGGTTTGGAATTAGAGGTGTATCTTTAAGTGTTGAGAGGTTTCATTTATAATATATTGTAATAATAATATGTTGAAAAACGAGAGAGTAACAAAATTTGTGCGCATTCATTTGTGTATAGATATTCAATGTTTTCAAAATAGTGAGGGACATGGGAGTGAAGAATGAAGCAAATTTATCTCACAAATTGGTCCACTTTACTTTGATAACATATTTTCTCATTTTTTTTATTTCTCTATTCTCTGCCTAAAATCTCTGAAACAAATAGAAGAGATAAGTAACTCAAGTTATGAGTCTCCAAATCAAATGGAAGATATAATTAACACAAGTTATCAGTTCATTACGTTTAAAAGAATGATTTGTAAGAAGAATGGAATTGAAATTAATAGAAAAAAAAAAAGGATTAAACTATAACGCTCCGATTTTTTAAGACGTCAATTTAAAAGAAAAGTAAACAAACTCAAATATCCTTCATTTCATAAGTAGAGAAAGTACACCGTTTTGCAATTACAAGAATAAGAATTCAAATTTAAGAGCTTTAATCATATTCTAAGTAAACCAAGGTTTGATAGGCTCTTCTTTTAGGTTGATATCGTCGTCAACCTGGTATTCCAGTTCTTCATCGTCATCTTTGATATCTGGCGTAAAATGTCAGAAATAGAAAAATTGCACCATGAGCTATGAGGCTCAATAAGATATCCTACCCGTAGATCCGTTGTGTGAAAATGACAGATATAATGTGACATGGTATGTGCAATTTATACTATAATACATAAATGTAAAAATTAAATAAGTAAGGCATTTATAAACTTTAGTTATCAAGTGTTCTCCATCAATCTACGTCCCACTATCATATTTGCAAATCCTCAAATATAATATGCAAGTTTTTGACTTTTAAATCAACTGTTCTAGTCGTGATAATGGTCATGTCATACCACCAACCATATCAGATTTTGACGTTCACAACTATCGAGAAGCCGATAGCATCAACCAACATAAATACGTCAAGCATGTCAGCATCTATTATTTACAATGATTGGAACTCTAACAACATCAACCAACATAAAAAACACCAAGCATGGCAGAGTTTTTCATTTACGGCAATTGGGACGTTGACAACGTCAACTAGTATTTCATCATTAAATCATCAAGCATATCAAAGTCGGTCGTTTACAATGACTAGAACTGTTGATACTAGATTTTGCCTCACTGCTTGAACTATCATGAGCTATGCCATCAAAATTGACTCAAAAAAACTTGTGCACAAAATAACTATTTTGCCCCTAGACATGCCAAAGACGCGTGGAATAATTTGAAGATTAAAGAACTTTACCAAAGACACTTTCAATCACTGTTTGGGCCTGCGAACATGATTCAGGTGATATTTGAGCAACCTTAGAGAATTTAATGGAATCTGCGTACAAATGACCATTTTACGCCTAGACGGACAGTTCATCAAAAACAGACTTCAAAGGTCAATACGATCAAATTGAGCTGTCTCAACAGTGGATGGAAGGATATTGATGTGATTCAAGATTCAATCAGATTATGTCAGTAAGCTCGAAGAGGGTTTGAATGTGAAAAGATAATTTTGTCCTTCTAATTGAACAGAAATTGAAGAAGCCTCTAAATCAAGATAGGATAACTTTACCATCCTAATTTCATGAAAAATCTCAATATGATGCCATTGAAATGCCTTGGAGATCAATTGAATGCATAGAGAACAAACATAAAGAAGTTCGGCAAGTTAGCTTGCAAAATGACCATTTTACCCTTACACAGACCAGGGCTCAAGAGCATCATTCGTGAGACAACTTCATCCAATCATGAGAACCTCATATCATTGACTAGTATGGCGATAAAAGTCCATTGACAGTGACTGAGACAAAATGGGACGATGTCGATAATTTTTTGTTGTTCAAAACGGGCTCTCGGGAGCATAATTTTCAAGATGACAACTTCAAAACTTTGGAAGGCGCATATTATTAATTGTTATAATGATACGAGTTTAATGGCTGTATCCAAAATTCAATCTGAGTTCATTTGGATTTTTGAGCCATTTTGATTGCTTAGAACGGGGTCTCAATGCATGATTTACGAGACAGTATGTCCAGACATCTGGAGGGACACATTATTGATCATCGCGGAGATACGAGTCCATCAACTATATCTGTTGTCAAATATGAGTTCGGTAGCTTAAGAAGCAGCATTTTAAGAGTTCTAATGGTGTATCGATGAACACTCGGGAGCTAGGTTTGTGAGCCGACATGTCCATAAATCAAAGACTATACTCAAAATGGCTGTCTCAATGATACGAATCCATTAGCTATATCCATGGTCAAATCTGAGTTCATTTGGACGTCCAAATATCAAAAAATAGCACGTTAAGGCCAAATTATATATTGGTGGCATTTTCATAATTACCAAAGATAGCTTGCACCAGCATAACATCAACAGAAGCACATGGAATCATGCGCGCGTGTGGGGCACGTGCATACCGCGTGCAACAGAGGGACCGCATGTGATGTTAGAGTCTCGTGCGGCGTGGAGCACGTGATGCACGTTGTCAATGCGTAGGGGCTCGTGGGCTGCCCCAGTCGTTTCTCTCTCCTCTCTCCTTGCACCACGTGGTGCTCTCTCTTTCTCCCCCTCCTTTTTCTGTATGTATGGTACATTTCACATATTTTTGGGGCGAGAGATGGTTTTTAAAAATTTTATCAGCTGAAAGTAGACAGAATTTTTCGAAGTAGCGTGAAAGATTTCTCCCGCTTTAAATAAGCAGAACTTCATACACTTTCTAGAGAAGAAAAATCCTTCAAAGAAGGCTTTAGTTTGTTCCTCCGTCAAACGTTTCCGACTTTGTAATCACCAAACATTCGGCACCAAAATAAATTTAAATTTAGGTTTTAGCTAGGATTTTGGGCCTAAAACAAGAAGAAGTTATGCCCGATTATTTTCTGATTTAGAAAGATCCGAACGCGCTATTACACTTCCATAGCTCGCGATAACAGAGGTTAAAGCCCAATTTTAAGTCAGGTTATGATTTTATTTAGCCATTCACATGTCTTTCTTATTTTCATGTAATCAGTTGATTCAAATATCAATATAAGGTAGCGTTGTAACACCCATTTTATTTAATTTCTGCTCTTTTTATTTAATTTATGCACTTTTCATTTACTTTCTGCTTTTTTTATTATTTTTTTTCAATGTAAATATCACGCTCAGAAAAGTTGACGTCCACATCTCTAGTTTGTATTCCTAGAACCTCTAGTCCACTTCTAGAGATTTATAGTCCACTCTCAAGAGAGATTTTTTATAATGAGGATTATAGGATCCTCACTATACAAATTTTCTCGGAGCTAATATTTACATTCCTCGCATATCGCTCGATTATGTCAGCACCGGCCGATGTTAACTTCTAACTTTTTCGTTTTATGTTTTTCGTAACATTTTTATATTTTTATCCCTTTCCCATCTCCCCGTAACAGTTATTGTCACCTTCTTTTTTATTTCACGTAAAATTAATAAGACAAAAATTTATTACTTTATAGCTAAGTAATATGACCAATGCTCATTAATTCACGTTGACACGATGTCCCTATCACCTGACTAAAATCCTCATAATCTCATAATTCCATAAATATACGGGAGGCATAGATAGATAGTGCTTTGGAATGAAAATTTAACGAGCAGTGCACGTATCTTTTCGCGACAGATTATCGTGATCGAAGGGACATTTACTATATTCTGCAATTTGAACCGTTAGTGAATTGAGTAGTTGTCGAGATAAAATATTGTAGATAAAAATAAATTCAAGCATACTTTGTAATTTAGGCCATCAGTGAACCGAATAGCTATCGGGATGAAGGATTGCGAATAAAAACGAATTCAAACATATTCTGTAATTTGGACCGTCAGTGAACCAAGTAGCTGTTGGGATGAAGGATTACAAACAAAAGTAAATTTAAGCAAATATGTGTTTTGCCTAAAAACTGAGAAATATAAATAGCCGTTGTGCTGTCCATGTCTCTCGGTCTTTGGTCTCAATAATCTCGAAAGAAAGTCTGTGGGGCAAATTGGCAGTTTATGTCATTTGCATGTCGTGCTCTCTCAAAAAATTATCAGAACAACATTGATGCATCAAATTAATCTTGAAATTCTCAAAATACTAGTGACGTAGGTAGTTAGCGGGAAATGAATAAAAATGTGATAATAGCTGACTTGGTTCAAGCTGAGACGGCGTATTACAATTTTACGAAAGGTTAATATGATAATTCATTAATAAAACAAAATCGGCCTCTTGTTAAACTTAAAAGTTCCTACGCCAGGGATTTAAGCTACCTGGCACCTCGAGAATAGAAACGCGACGTGCAGACACACCAGTTTGTATACCATATTTCGGTCAAAATTTAACATATGCTCGGTTTAACATTTTGGCATCAAGAGCTGAACTACATAATTCGAGGCTCTAGCGTCACACCCTATTTCACTTTTTATCTAGTCATACATTCAATCATTAGATGTTTATTATTTTGGTCAAGGATAATAACATAAAATTAATATGAAAAAATTAAGTACTGAAAGAGCGATATTGGGTGTCTAACACCTTCGTAACTCATAACAGTAAATTTTTGAACACATCCATGTTTTCAATACCATATTTCTTTAAAAAGAGTCATTTTATAAACAAAATCATATTTCTAAGTTAAAAATTAAATTATTTTCGTAAAGGCATTTTCTTCGAAAATTACTTTAGAGGGTGACTTGACACACCTGAAACCTATGTCAAGTGGCGACTCTGAGTTTTAAATAAATCTCAGGTATAAAATCATTATATACTTCATCACATTACAAGTCAAAAAAGAATTCAGTCTTGTTTAACGATTCATTTTTGCGAGGCGGGGCGAAAAAGTTTCGGGCACAACAAGAATGTTGATAGCATTACTGATTAGCACACATATTTGCATATTTTATAGCTCCGCGGGTTAGTTTTAGAATTGCACGAGTGGTTAATTCTAAGTTTTTGGCTGATATTGCACGTAAGGTATGTTTCTACCTGTCGCAAGAAAAGTAGGTTAAAAGGATATTTCGGGAAGTCTTCGAGACTTGTGGATGATTTATGAAGTTATTCTAAGGTTAGAGTCAAGTGTTGACATAATTGATACTTGGGAAGAAAGGAAGGAAGTATCCAAAGAAGCCAAAGAGTGTTGCTGTCAAAGTTGATGAACTAAGTTAAAACATCCAGATTTATCCTTCAAAACATCTGGATGATTTATCTGATCAAGGACAATCCAAGTAACCAGAGGACTAGAACATCCGGATGATTGCCACAAAACATCTGGACATTTATGCTGAAGACACTATGCCAAAGCCAGAAATATAAAACATTCAAATGTTCTATGTTGAAAAGCCAAAAGCTTAAAATCCAGAATGCTAAAACATCCGGTTGAATCCCTACCAAAGGTCCGAATGTGGATCAAGTATATTAGACTAAGTTAGAAAGCAGAGACAATAAAGATCTTGATGTTTCTCAAATAATATCTAGATGTTTTAGTCATAAGAGAATCATCCTGAAAAAAGATCTAGATATAGAAGAATCAAGAGAGCGACTATAGTCAAAACATCTGGATGATTATTACATACATCCGGATGTTTGGAAGGCAAATTGAAGAATGAAGAAGGTAGAGGAGAAAAACATTCGGATGTTTATTAGTTACATCCGGATGTTTTGTTCGTAAACCAGTCACTATTTGTTGACTTTTCAAAGCTACTTTTGGACCCATTTTCAATGGGAATATCTCAACAATTGTGAGGGCTAATCAACCAAAATTACTTCTAATAAATTGGGATTCAAATGGTGTCATGGAATCACCTTTTTAGCAAAGAACTTAGAGGCTAAGAAAGAATCTTATTCAAGATATTTTATTTTAAAGGAGTATAGCTAGCTTTATAAATAGGAACTCTGGATGCATTAGAAAGATATCAAAAGAAAGAGATCTAGAGGTAGAAGTAGAAAGATAAGCTTAGAGTTAGATATATTTTGAAAGTTGTTCTAATTTTGTAGTTTAAAGTTGAGTTCTATTTGTAGTTGTATTGCACTCTTACTTTCTAGTAAGCAAGTAGCTTGTTATTTTCATCTTGTACTTCATTTTCTGTTGTACTTCTTCAATTCAAGTTAAAGTTTCAACTCAAACTTTAGTTTTCCACCATGCTTCCTATGTTTTCTCTTTTAATTCCAATGTTCATCTTAAGTATGTTAGGCTAAATTTAAAATGCCTAGTCATTAGATGACATTCATCTCATGACTTGAGCATAGATATCTTCTCAAATGATTTTCATAGCGTGTTAGAAGGTGAATGGAGTTTCAATTTCAGAACCTAGAGTGGAGTAATATAGCCTTGATTGGTTATGCCCGAAATCAATTATAGTATAGCCAATGCTTGATTCCATGTCCTTCATATCTAGACTTGTTGCCTAAGGAACAAAGTCTATCTCTTTACATATCTTGGTCATAATTAGAGTTTCAAATATTAACTTTTCAACCAATGTCATAAAGCTTTGATCCTTGGTTGAGTAGTGAAAAGGAGATATCCTATGTTCAAGTTAGGGAAGAAGCAACCCCCATGACTATGCTTGTTTTCTTTCATTAACAAGTTTTGTGCTTAGTGTTTTGTTTTTGGTTCTAATCCTCAAATTCAGATCAAAAGGAGTGGCATCTTAAGCGCTAAATCTCAGTATGAAAGCATTACCAACTTAGCAACCAACTTCTCTGTGGATAGATACCTGGACTTCACTGCTGTACAATTCATAAGAAGAAGAGGAAAGTTTTTAGATTTTTAAACTCTGACTATGCCTAGCACTGTAACGATGTACTAAGTTGGGATCGGTCAATTACCAGATATCCATCATCAAAAGCACATCAGAATCCGTCATTTACAATGATCGTTACATCAACAGCAAAATCAGTTCACATATTACAGGTCAGAAGATTTAAACAACTACAAAAGTTCAATACCTAGGACTATGTTCTCATGGATCAACATTCAAATGTGTTCTCCTAGGGTTCAAGTTTGAAGTACAATTATCATACTTCATGTACAATCATGTGATCTCAACAACAAAAAGGAATAATTGAAAACATAAAGAGTATGGAATAATTAATCATGACATAACTAACAATAACAAGTTCGGACGAATGCACATTTATAATTAAACTTGAGTGTAATGAATGCATACGGGGTGAAGTGTACATGATATAACTTAATGTGATTTTTGTAAATTAACATAACCTAATATAAATATAAAATTAGTTTAATATAGGTTTAAAGTGTAAATAAATATAATGTGGGAATTATAATAAAGTTAAGTCGGAGTTTAATTTGTAATTAAGACAACCATAAAGGTAAGATTGTAGTTTAGCAAGGTATAGGGGTAAATCTATAATTTTATAAACTATAGGGGTTAAAATGTAGAAACTACAAGGGCCAAACTATAATTTATATAAAGTTTAGGGACTAAACTATAATTAATTTTACAACTGTAATTTACTAACAACGGATAAAATTATAATTATATAAAATATGGGATCGATTAGTAAAAACAAAAATATAGGATTAATAATTTAATTAAAATTTTAGGGGTCAAACTATAAAAAAAAATATAAACTGTCTAGGTTTATACACCACGGCTCTACATGCCACAAAGTTAAAGTTACCAATCTTAAGGTTAGTGTGTCGGTCACAAGGTCAACTAAGGTTAGAGATCTTAGATTTCGGCCGCAAGGTCATGACATATCAATTGTAGGGTTCGGACATGGCAGCTATGTGGTTGGTAAATTGCCTCAATCTCGTCACTGATTCATCTTCAATCTCAGATTTTTACCATTAAAGCTCGCGGAGCTTCTCATTCACTTCTATAACATTAAAACAAGGTTTAACGATTGAAAACTTACATGTACTGAAAATGAGATGATTGAATGGTGTCAATTTGGAGTTTCTCCAAAAGTGAGTATATAAGGGCACAAAAAAATTTAAATCCAGTAAAAAATTATTTTTATTTTTAATTTTAGTGAATACTTATGCACATATTTATTTATATTGTGCAATTTTATTTTAGATGCATAAAATTATTTTGGGCTTGCATGAACCTCATTAAATTTATGTGGTGCTGTTTATAACTTGGACTTAGCCCAAAACCCTAGACTAATTTTGTTGCCATCAAGCCGAACCCAATAATCCAAAACCAAGTATAACCCATTTCTTTTGGGCTATTACTTGAACCCATTTGTAATTGTGTGGCCCAAAATTCATCCATTTGACTAAATTGTGATGAAGCAACCACACTCTATAATTTTTCTTTATCATCATATACTCACATGTCTCGCAAAATCCACGTTGTATATCTATTGTCAGGTCCTCCATGGAAGCCAAATCTTCTTCGCCCTTGCCCCACTCAACCTCCAAACCACCTATGTCCATGAATTTCTCTCAAAACCTCATTCACCCGTACATGGCTACTGTAACATCTTCTTTCTCCAATGGTTTTCCATGCTAACTTCATCTTCAAACTCAACCTCCATGTGGTCTCATATTTCTTGTGGAATAGATTGAATGAGTTGAGGTTACATTTTAATTAACTCATCCAAAATAGGTTGATATTTTTTTCTACCCTCTGCAAAATACTCAATTTTAAAATCGACAAGTTGACTAATTTTCTTTGCGTTTTAATTTGGTTAGTTAAATAGGTTGACAGTTAAAAATAAAAGCAAATAAAGTAAAATAGCAAGATTAAAGATTAAAAAAATTCCTTCTTTTGAATTTTTTTCTTTTAAATTTCACCTAATGTCGAGAATAAGAGCAACGAAAGTGATGAACTATATTAAGTATGTTTGAATTTTGTTCGATGGATAGTATTTGTTATGGTTTAGGAGGATTTATCCATGTAATGCCTTCATGACCGAATGAGTTGGGTAATATGTGAATTCTAAAATTTTACTCGCATTAATACTCACCTATTAAAAGTTAAATTGAGTAAAAAATCTTAATTATACTATGAAATCATAATTTTATTTGGATAGAAAAGTTTTTTAATTGAAATTTTTATACTCATGTATATTTAGATTCTTGATTGAAACTTTTATATGTATTTTAACTAAGCTTTTAAATAGGTCTTTGATAATTTATTTTAATTAATATAAATCTAACCAATAAATATCATGTTTTTTACTGATCTTAAATTTTAAAATATTAGATTGAGTTTCTTTTTCTATTTTGTAGTATAGAGAGATAAACATTGCATTAACATATTTGTAAGATTTTTATTTATTTTGTTATCTATTTAAAGAAAATAACAAGACTACTTTTGGAATAAAACGATGGGTATAGTGGTTCAAAATTAGACAATTGTTTTTCAAAAGATATTCTTATTTATTTTAGACTATCACTGTTCTTCAATTTTGATATTTTATTTTATTTTAAACTATCACAGGTCTATCCCTCCCCCGTACACAGGTTCATGTTTACTTCCTCTTACAATGGCCTTTTCTGTGCACCTACTATTCTGGGCCCTACGCCATGCATACCCACTGGGGGGTTGACGGTTGACCGATGGCAGTCCTCCAGCTCGGAGTTGCTATACTAGGGCTTGATTTTGCTCCATTAAGACAGCCACCATCTGGGTAAGGTTCTACACTTTTGCTTCTAGAGGGTTCGCATCTTGCGGGGCATAGGCCCCTCGGTCAGCACCCACAGACGACCTTCTGTTCACCATTGTGTCCGGTTAATCAGTCAAATTTGTAAAGCAAGAACTGTCATTCCCATAGACAGTGCCAAACTAATGATGTTGAAAAATGGCTGATCTGCTTTTGACCTACTGGTTGGCTCTTACACACAGGTCTAGTGACCGGGGTTGGTTGACCGATCATGGACCCTCTGACGATTAAGTTATAACTTGTCTTTCATAGGTGAAGGCTGCAAGAAAATCTTAAGAATAATGAGTGTGTACCTTCTTCCATCCCCCTCTTTGGGTTTTAATACCTTTGTGGAAGAGGAGGAAGTGAGAGTGGATCCTCGGCATAATTCCTACCATGATTCTTAGTTTGCGTGATTTGAGTTGATTCCTCTTGCGCTATCCCAAGGATATCGGGGGATTTGGTATGCCATTGAAGGGATTATGTGGACTTCCCAAGGGGATGCTTGTGGTGCATCTAAAATGCCAAATTAGGGGAAACTCGGGTTGAGAAGCCCTATTGGCCGAGCAAGTAGTGTATTGGCTAGTTGGCGTTGACCTGGTCAGTTGGTCTAGTCGGTCATTCTGGTCAGCTCCTGTGGGGTCCATATCTGGACTATTCACTCGCAAATGGGCCACCATTACACGATTAAGCTGAAACCACTAAACTCTTAAATAAACTACAAACATAAATGACAATGTCTCGAACTCTTTCTTTCCCCAGGTCCTAACGAGGAATAAGTGGTTGTGTTGTTGGGTGTGCTAGTAGAAATGTTGTGTCCTGAGATGTATTAGGTTGTATTATATGTTGTGCTAGTATTAACAACCATGTGATAATATAAGATATGTTCCACTTTCGTACAATAGCTTTTGTTGTTTCCATTAACTGCTTATGTCTTGTGAATCACATAGAGATTAATCTCAGCTAATGCTACTTCAGATTCAGGATGGTGACGACGAGATCCATAGAATCCCATAATAATGGACCAAGGGGCAACATAGATGCCCAAATTGTGAAATTAAGAGAAATGGTGCAGAGTCTGGTAGGAACAATACAAGCACAACAATAGTTGCTGCAGACACACTAAGCTCAGCCCAAGCCACCTATGGTCAACCCAAGAGTAAGGAATGCTATAGAATAAGTAAGGAAACCAGAGTTTGTTGTTTGCAGATGTAACCGTAATCAATGACTTCCTGAAGTTGAAGCCCCCATAGTTTGAGGGGGGGAATGGTTGTTGCTAGAGCTAAAGAGTGGTTGGTGAATTAGAGAATAATTTTCAGTTGTTGGGATATAACAAATACCAAAAACTGAAAATATGTTCTTATCTGTTGGTCAGAGAGGTTGGGAGATGGTAGAACTTAAAAAGGGTAAAGGAGCCTCAGATATGCTGGAATCTGTCTAAGGTGGTATTCAAGGAGAAGTATATGCCAAGGGTTATGCAAAGTGTAGAGTGTTTGAAATTTGAGCAATTAAGGCAAAAATGATCAATGATAGTAGCGAAATATGAAGCAACATTTACCAATTTGGTAGAACATGCACCGCGTATGGTTGCAACAGAAGAAATGAAGGTGAGAAGGTTCAAAGAAGGATTGCAATATGATCTCAAAAGGGTAGTACAACTGTTGTAACTATTTAGTTATGCCAAAGTCTTAGATTGGTATATTTTGGTGGAACATGATCTAGATGAATCTCAAAGGTACCAAGACGGGAAGCGACGATAAGTGAATCAGTTCAGCAGTTTTAGCAGCCAAAAGAAACAAAATACTGAAGAATGAAAAAAGGAAAGGAATAATCAAGTAAGGATGGCGTTGAGGTGTCAAAATTGTGGGAGGAATCATACCTATGAGTGCCAGAGAAAGGAGGGTTTAGTGCGATATTTCAGTTGTGGTCAGGATGGACACATGCGGAGAAATTGTCCTAGAGTCGGAATAGGTGCAAATGCAGTACCAATTGAAAATTAGGGTGGTCAGAATTAGGGATGAGAAATGCACACAATATGAGAGCAGAACCTAGTAAACATGGAAAACAAAGAAATAAAAATATTGAGAGTCAACGACGAGAGAAAGTGTTCATAGTTTTGCCAGTTGACCTGAGAAACAATGATAATGTGGTGGCATGTAACATGGTTATATGTTCATTATCTGCGTATGCTTTATTTGACTAGGGTTCAACGCATACTTTTATATCCATAACTTTTGCGAGAAATCTTGATAAGAGAATTGAACCATTGGGTTATAAACTATTTGTGGGACAATCTATGAGTAGAGGCATAGTATGTACTATTATGTACCGATCTTGTGATGCCCGTATAGGTGATGTCAAGTCAAGTATGAATTTTCTACTGTTAGATATGAATCATTTCAACTTGATCATTGGGATGGACTGATTATGTAAGAATGGAGCAACGATTAAGTGTGCTTATATGCGTGTGATGTTTAGGAATGATAAAATAGAAATTGAATTTAAGAAAAAAAGAAATTGAAGAACCCCCATGTTTTATTTCGATGATATGAGCTCGACAATTAATATATAAAGGTTGCCAAGACTATCTTTGTAGTGTGTTGACATCGGAAACAAGGACGTTAACGATGAGTAATGTACCCATGGTATGAGAATTTCCTGAAAGTATTTCTTGAGGATTAACCAGGTATACTCATAGAGAGGGAAATAGATTTTAGTATTGATGTTGTTTCCGGAACTCAAGCAATATCTAAGACGCCTTATTAAATGGCTCCAGTGGAGCTAAAGGATATGAAAGTTCAATCGCAAGAATTACTGAATAAGGGGTTTACAAGACCTAGCTCTTCGCCTTTGGGTGCGCTAGTGTTATTTGTTAAGAAGAAAGATGGAACAATGTGATTATGTATAATTATCGATAGTTGAATAAGGTGACTATTAAGAACAAGTATCATTTGCCTATGATTGATGAATTATGTAATCAGTTGCAACAAGCGAAGGTATTTTCAAAGAGTGATTTGCAGTCAGGGTACTATCAACTTAAGGTGAGAGAAGAGAGTATTGAGAAACGGCAAGCATTTATGAATTTAATGAATTGAGTTCTTAAGAAGTATTTATATGAGCTTATTGATGACATTTTGATCTACTCAAAGAATGAGGAG
>JABCMJ010000989.1:0-25701 GCA_014822125.1 Arbutus unedo
CCGTACCATGGTAGTCCAATAAGCAAAAGTGTGTTGCTTTGTCCACAACCGAGGCAGAGTACATTGCTATTGTTGATGCTAGAAAGTAGATATTATGGTTAAATTGTTTCATTTAAGAACCAAGTTTGAAACATCTCTGGTATCACTCATTGTGGGGCTTTTGTTTAAAGAATTAAGGGCAGGGGTGCTGCTGTTGTGCCTTTGTCCTTCTTAGTCAAGGCTGTGTTTAGTGCTTGAGGAGTTTGTTTTGCTCGGGGTGCTGCTGTTGTGCCTTTGTCCTTCTTAGTCAAGGCTGTGTTTAGTGCTTGAGGAGTTTGTTTTGCTCGTTTTGTTAGGAAGGGCCAGTTGTGGGTACTGAGGTTTGGCTAGTTTCTTACCATCCATCCTTGCTTGTAAATTCATCTCTATTCTAATATATTATTATTACTTTTCATAAAAATAAATAAATAAATAAGGTGCATTGTGACAGTCAGAGTACAATTGATCTAAGTAAGAATTCGATGTACCATTTTTGTATGAAGCACATTGATGTTTACTATTACTCGATACATGAAACAATGGAGGAACAATTACTGAAATTGGTCAAAATCCATACGGACAAGAATCCAACAAAGGAGTCATCGGCGACACTCTCTCTCCAACGGTGTGGAGGGGGAGAATTGATGGATTTTACACCATTAAGTTGAAAATAGTTATAATGGAGGTGATTAAATAGGATTGGAACCTGATGTTCCTTGGGTGAAGTCATTGCTTATGTTTTGGCTTGATGTCGTTCTTATAAATCCATTCTTGGGCTATGCTTGTAAGTGTGAAAAAATCAAAGATCTGTGAGATTTGAGTGAGTGGAATGCTTTCCTACTCCTCGAAATTTGTAAATTTTCTCTAAATATTTTATGTCGTCTCATGAATGCAAACTTGGTATACCTTCAAGTCGACTTATGTAAATATTGTGTTTTTGATTGTTTTGATTTCATCTCTGATTTAATTTCAATTCTAACAACTACTCCAAAAATCATCATTTTCAAGTTTTCTCATTCACTGTTGTACATACTTGAATGACCATTAATTTGCAAATGACAGTTATAGACGAAATGAATATTGAATATAGAAATTAAATGTTTCAAATACGTTACAGAACTCCTATTTTAAAATTCTTGCGTCTCACACCATGTACGCATACGGAATCTCATTCTCTCCTTTCACCAATATAAAAAGCGTGAATTAAAACTAAAAGATTTGAAACAACAAAGAGTTAATATCGTAGGTAATATAACTCTTGTATATAATTTTATACTCTTGTATATAGATATGAGTTTTACATTAACAATTGAGGTGAGATTCATATCTATTACGAGTATGAAGTAAATTTCTAACACTTATTCTATAAATTATCTCATTAGACAACTGTTATTATTAAAAGCATGCACAAGCACCCCAAATACATAGGTTTCTTCTTCTTTCTGAAATGAGGGTAAACAACTTCAAGCTTCCCAACAGATACATTTACAAACTTAAACCCCACAGAAAGGCAATATTCCTTCTTCTGATCCTAATCCTCGCTACCGTCACCTTCATTACTTATGCCTATTTGCATCACAATATTCTCATCAAAAAATTGCAATCAACATCACCGTGCCCGGTGTCTTATTTTAATGACTCCGTTAGAGCAGGGCTAGTGAAAAAATGTGATGTATTTATGGGCAAATGGGTGCCAAATCCCAAAGGGCCTTATTACACAAATGAAAGTGGATGTGTGATTCAAGATGGGCAGAATTGTATGACATTTGGAAGGCCAGACACTGATTTCATGAACTGGAGGTGGAAACCAGATGAATGTGAGTTACCATTCTTTGATGGGGCCGAGTTCTTGAAGATTGTTAAAGGGAAGTTTATGGCCTTTGTTGGGGACTCAGTTGCAAGAAATCAAATGCAGTCACTTGGTTGCCTCTTGAGCAGTGTAAGTACATTTTTTTCCCTCAAAAATTCTTTGGGAAAAAAAAAACCCAAACTGAGAGCCATGTATAGATTCTTACGCAGTGTTTTTTTTAATCCGCAAAAAGATTTATTAATTTTGAAAGAAATTTACAAAGATTAATAATCAAGACTTAAGTGTTTGTCGTCTCCTAGATTTCAGATTCGAAACTTCACAAATGCTATCATGCATGCGCATAAGAAGTTGAATAATTGTTTCTTTTTGTTTCGCAAACACAAAAACAAAGATAGGAAATGACAACAGAGAAAGGGAAAATGATACTAAACAAGGCCACCTTTCAGCCTTGACATTATTTAGAAGAGTTTCTTATGAATAACCCACTAATTATTTCAATTTCAGGTTGCCAGTTACGTGGATGAATCGAGCAGAAAAAGTGATCCAGGATACAGACGATGGTTCTACAAAGATTACAATTTTACACTAATACTTATAAGGTCTACACATTTGGTTAAAGCCCTTGGTGAGGATAATTACACTAAGAACCCTATAGATCTTTACCTAGACGAGGTTGATGATTCTTGGGCAAATCAAGTCCAAGGTTTTGACTACATAATCATCTCATCTGGACATTGGTTTTCCAAAGAATTAATGTACTACGAAAAGGGCGAGATTGTTGGGTGCAGTTTGTGCAAGAAGAGTAATTTCACAGACCTTACCATGTACTACGGATATAGAATGGCTTTCGAGACTGTATTCAAAGTGTTTCTTGATATTCAAAACTTCAAGGGTACAGTATTTCTGAGGACATTTTCGCCGGCACACTTCGAGGCGGAGGAGAGGGAAGGGAGAGGGAATTGTGTGAGGACAAGGCCATTTAGGAGGCAAGAAATGAAGTTTGATTGGTATGTTTGGATGCTACACATGATTCAGCTAGAGCAATTTTGGGCAGCAAAAAGGGAAGGGAGAGGAAAGGGGTTGAAATTCAGGTTGTTGGATGTGACAGAAGCTATGAGAGTAAGACCAGATGGGCACCCAAATCACTATGGGCACCCACCAGAGAAGAAGAAGCCTTTTGCTGATTGTCTCCATTGGTGCTTGCCTGGACCCATTGATTTGTGGAATGAGCTTTTGCTTCATATGTTGAAGACTGAAGATGGTGAAAGGTGAAGACCTCAAATGATGTGGAAATAGATGCTATAGTTTTCTTTTTCTGTTTTTGTTTGTTTGAAATCTTTTTGGGTCAGAATATGTATGAGACGTATGTACATAATTTTGTTTGTGTGAAGAAGACCAATTAAGAACATTAATCAATTTGTTGTCACAACAAATACTGGATGCCTCGAAATCAATTGCCTCACTTGAGTTGGAGACCAGATTTGATCTTCCATATCACAATGAAGAATGGGAGAATCAAGTATTTTTTAATGAAAAAAAGGGTGCGACGAAGTGCTAGTTGATTTATCGTTATTCAATTTTAATCTGATTAATTATCTAAATTAATTTGTGATTTAAACTATATGATTATGCGAGACAAATAAATAAATAATACAAGAAAGTATAATACACAAATATACGTGAAAAATCTCAAGGCGGAAAAAAAATCACTAAAGAGAAGAAAACACAATACTCAAATCACAGGTGTAAAAAGTTTCACGCAATCAAACCTAGACTTCTCTATTTTAATTTAGAATATTTTTGTTGACTCCTCGCAAACTGCACCCTGATAGATACCCTTCAAGATTCGATTCTTCGAACCCTAAGATCTGTCGCATGACTCCTCTTTAGTTCTTCTTCCAAGATTGCTTTTAAACTCCTTCAGAAAGCTCCAGACTCAGTTGTCTTCGAATCTATACACGAAAAGTTACGTGAGTAGCATTACTCAAGAAATATATAGGCATGTCCATCTGAGTTAGTGCAGGCATTTATCCACTGCCGGACAAATGGTCATCTCTGGTATGGGTGTTTTTTCCTGAGAAAAATAAAATAAAATAAAGGGTAAATTACTTCAGTAGTCCCTGTAATTTGGACCTAGTGTCACTTTAATCTTACTATTTGAAAGGCCTCGATTGTGATCTTTAATTTACGTTTTCGTGTTAATCAAGGACAAAAACTTGGTTCCAAGGGGAAGTTTTGGGGTTCGAGCTAATGTAAGAGCAGTGTGTGCACACTACACTCTTAACTTACCAGCTCTACAAACATATCCTAGCTCTAATGAAACAGGGAAAAAAAATAAAACACAAAAAAGTATACTCATTTTCTTACCATATCCATACATAACCAAAGAGAATAAGTTCCGCACTAGGCAAGTAAATGTGTGGAAAAGTAACATGTCAACTGAGAAACCATGCTAAAACGACATTTGCAACCAAATGCATCAAACACGGTTTCCACATGGGCAATAGGAACTAATTATTGAATTATAAATTGGCCTTGCTGCTCAACAGGATATAGTAAACAAAACGCATTTCACAAAAAGGTTCACCTAGGAATATAGATCGCAAAATATCGGACAGAAAACCTCTATGATTCCCTAAGCATGCAAATGTACATGAATATTTAGCAGCACAGAGTTCATGACACTTCGGAACTGACTTAAGTTCAGATGGAACCATTAGATACCTCGTCTATCTGCAAAAGCCTAAAACATTGGACGATGCTGGTGTGGAAACAACGGGGATCAGATCAGTTATTACACGATAGTTGCCTCACCTCAGAATAAATAATATGATCAAAACTTGTAAAACTAAGCGCAAAACTTGTAACTGCAGAACAAATATTTCTATCCAAATGAAGGTTGAAAGAAAGCACCCACCTTGACAGTGTAGAATTCTAGAACACTTGAAAGGAGAAAGAGACACAGAAAATATACATTTTTCTTTGAAGGATTGTCCCCACCAATGCACTTCAGAATGGCAGAGAAACCAGGTTCAAATCGAAATTTAGATGTGTCTCACAACGATAAAAACAAAACTACTGAGGAAAAAACCATCCGAGGTTGCAAACTATCACGGAAAATAAAAACTTGCTGACCTAGGGTTCTCAACGAAGACTGACCAATTCAAGCAACTGGCTGCCCTTCACCTAACAGATTTTGTAGTCCCATCTATCCCTTGAAGAATGTTGAACTTCGATGGCCCAACAGTATCAGTGAACCCTCGTATTGATAATTCTGGAACAGATATCTTTCCATGGAGCAACTGATGGTCTATAAAGACGACGACCACTGTAATATCATCGTGAAAGAAACGTCTCACCCCCTTTTCAAACTTCTTAAGATCATCATACCTCATCTGTCTTTTTCTAGCTGCTTCATTCAGGGCTGATACAATAAGTCTTTTCGCAATGCCCTAACAGTTGTGGGAGAAGAATGAAAGTATAAGGAATGCCTAAACATATGGGAGTAAAAATTCAAAATATGGCAAGAGAGATCAGACATACTGTTCTAGGGTTATTGAACACCATATCAACGGCCTGTTGGTTTGTCATGTGTTCCCATAGCCCGTCAGATGCAAATATAAGAAATTTGTCATTTGGCTGTAAAACTCTGGAGCAGATAGAAGGTTCCGAAGTTAGAACTGGCCGACGGAGAGGTTCAGGAAGCTGGAACCGTGGGAATGATGGATCAAGAGAGAACTCTGGCCTCTTCAAGTATGCATCCCCTATAGATCTTGAAACCTAACAAAAAAGCATCCACGCGTTAAAAAACTGCCATACAATACTCGCAGCAGTAAAATTGTTGATTACTGTTTGTAACGCCCCATGTAAGCCACTGACCCAACAACTTGTTGGAGCGCAACTACGTGGTCCAAAATGCTTAAGCCCAAGTTGTTAGTTGTAGTTATACATGGTTCCTTATATACCCAGGATCATCCATGTAGACTTTCGATGTGGGACGGGAATATTGTAATGTCCCGTCCCACATCGATGTGGGACGGGATATTAATTGATTCTCATTCAAATGCCAAAACTAATTTTTTCCACAATTTGCATAGTAAAAATACTTCTTTTTTTTATGTTTGATGAAATGTTTATGGCAATTTTATACCTTAGAGGTGAAATATTTGGAGAAATTTTTATACCTAATGTGAAATGCTTCGGGCAACATAACAATTTTAATGGGGTCAAATTTACTAATTAACCTACGTACCTCTAAAAATAATAGGAATTTTAGAAAATTGAACTTGACCCCTATTGCCTCCCCCGAGGGTTATAGTTGAGAAAACTCTTGGAGATACTTTAGAAGATCACCAAATTCATAAGGATAACTTCCATGACTCCATTCCGTTACCTTCTATATTCTCAATTAGGTTCCAAAAGATAATGACTTCGACGTTCAATGATTGCGATTCTTAAAAACAAGAATAATGCAATCAAACAACAATTCAAAGGCAAGTTATAACAGCAACCTATGGCGTAGAGTACAAACGCATTAGAACACACCAGGAAAAGAGGGGGCAGGGGCAATGTGAATATACAAACTATTAACTACACAAACCTGAATGATCCCTTTGATACGCCACACCCCGTGCTTCATAAGAAGAATATGTGAATCATCTGGATGCAAGGACCGAAGTTCTTGTCTGACCTCCTCCATGCTGGCATTGTGATCCTTAGTCAACTGCTCAGCAACAATTTTACTTGATCTACCCTCATAGCCAATTACAGCTCTGGAATCACCTAGATTAGCAACATATAAAGTCCCTTTCCAGATTACTCCAACCAGACAACAAGACCCGATGGCAGCAATTGATGGTTTTATTCCACATGAACGGCGCACAAGAGAAAGAAATCCATCTTCAGTAGCAGAAAAAGCACTCCTGAGAACCTCTTGAGATATTGTTCCATTTTGTTGAGCAATCCCTAGCAGAAAAAAAAAATGTCTAAGTTCAAAAATCAATTTTAATGCACTGTGCAGAAGCTTAAGTAAGGACCATTAGGCATTAACTAAACAAAGAGGACCATGAAACCCTTTATACTCGACGGAAAATGAAAAGAATAGCTACTCCACCAGGATTCAACAAGAAACTGATGTTTGTTCAGTGGGTCTTGAAGTTGAAGAAATATGAGATCACAATTCATAACTCCTCTGGTTTGCTATAATGTCGGTATTGATTACATAGAATTGCAGGAAATTATCCACCCAACACAAAAAGGGGGGTTGTTACCAATATTTTTTCCCTTGGAGCGACATCGACAGAGAAAAGATAATAAAAACAACACATAAACATTGCTGGAATATGGGACTGTTTGTATGATGGAAAAGTAGAAATTAAGTTTAATACCGATTTCAGGACTTCTCCAGAAGTATATTAAAAAACATGAAGGAAAAGTATTAAAGTGTTTATTAATTCCTTCTACGATTTCAACAGGGAAAAAAATTAAGTTATAGAGCTACTCCTAAGAACAACGGAAGAAAATGCAATAAAAAGATAAGTTGATCAGTATGTCCATCCGTTTTCTCAACACATCCCTACATGTTTATACTAAATGCAGGTAAACCTTCCCTCCAGTGAAACTTTGAAACGAAATTGCTCTTATTTCCCTCTCTTGGCTCTGTTAGGCAAAAAAGTGCTATTGTAACCGCAAAGAACTGGTATTCCTTTTTCTTTGGGTGATATTTGTTGAATTGAATTTCCAACCGCCTTCAATTTCCTGTCTCAATCCAGCCTTGGCCTGATCTTGAAATAACAAACAACCACCGTTATCGACACGTCCCCTTTCGACAGGTTTCCAACCGCTTGATTTTTTGGGATTGCCACCTAACCCCAAGTGTAAAAGTATGGTGTAAATAGTGGGGGAACTATGTCTGTAAATACAGACATCAGCAATTTTCCCTGCACAATTCATCCTATTAGGCCCTAAAATTTCAAATTTTCCAGATTGTCAACGAGAGAAGGTGAACATAACCAACTACTAGAACTACGTCAACTAAATTGCACAACATACATGACTACAAGCTCTGGATCCAAAGTGACCAAATTTCTGATCTTCCGACAATTATGACACAATCAAACAACCATACCACTGAGAAACCATAATATAATTCAAGAAATCCACACGAATTACACAATTTTACTCAAGAAAACTGCACGAACTACAAGTGATGACCCGCAGTTGAAAAAGAAAGGGACAAAAGGCATTAAGGCACCCAGTTCAGATGCAGCCGATCAGAAGCTTGATCCACTTTGTTTGAATCCAATGGATTAACCGTTACCATACATAAGGGGAAAACACCAATTGGCAATTGGCGTCCCTTCCCTTTGAAATCTGCTTCTCAATTACTTCAGTTATGATGCTTCTTTTTCCAATTCTTTGTGCATGTTTCATCTCCTCTCAATAGCTTCAAATTGCGTGGCGCAACAAAAAATGTAGAATTTGATTCCCTCGAATTTTCGAATCAGGTGTAATAACTAATAACAAGCTAAACGAATAAGTAAAACTCCAGAGGAAACGTAAGACCACATATGACACCCAAATTCCAAATACAACTCTCAACTAGACAAACACAAAGGAACTGTCTTTTGTTTCTAAAAAAACAAACGTCTTTATCCATTTTATAATGGCTTATTTTCGTTCAAGTAAATTTTATAACTTTTTCTTGAATATTAGAATCTTTTAATTCGTCTCATCAAAAAACTATTGACGGAATTTGCAAGAAAATTAGAAAAATAAACAAAATATTTTACCTCTTTTGATCTCTATATTTGATTTACATGGGTTAAAATTGATTACTACTTTTTCGGTTGAAACAGAAAAGAAGGAAAATAATGAACTAGAACTGAAAATTAAATTCGATAAGTTAGGACAAAAGAATGCTAATTCTGTTAATGAAACAAATCGAGAAACGAAAAAGCTTCTTACTGATGAGATTAAGAAAGAGGTGGTCACAAATAAACCGGGAGGCATCAGGGCCACCATGGCCGTCATAGACTCCAACAAACGTGGAGTCGCGGCCTGTCTCCACCTGGCTCTGATCCTCTAAGACTTCATTGGCCTGGACTACAGCGAACGAGAACTCGCCGGAAGAGTGCTTCTCGAGGTCTCTGCACCAGAGGAGCACGTCGTCATTGCCACTGTCTCCGCTCGATCCACCACTGTCGTAATTATTAATATTATTATTATTATCCTTGCCCATAGGGGCATACCGTCGAATAGGTCGCCAGCACGATGATGCCATCTTTCCCAGCGTCGAGCACATCCCTCATTTCCCTCCCCAACAAAACCCTAGATAACCTGAAAGTAGTAACTGGTAGAGAAGAACAGATAGAGACAGCTGATTTGGAAACATAAAGAAAAGCGATTGTGATTTTGGTTCCAACTAAATTCACGAATGCAGAGGGAGTGGAAGTGGAACTAAGTTCTGGTCAATGGAGAGAGAGACAGGAAGAGAATTAAGACTACAAAGGTAGTTGTTCAAGAACAAAGTTTGATTTCCCAAAAGTAAATCAATGCAGTCGGAGAATGTTAAAGACTAAAACTTGAAAGAGAGAGATCTATTAGAGAGCAGAGAGAGAAGTATTATGATTATGTATTTGTTTACAAATAAAAGATACCATTTTGATCAGGAGTTCAGAGTGAAATAGAAAGAATGGAATTGATGATCCGATTGGGCGAGCGAGCGAGCGAGCGAGAGAGAGAGAGAGACAATAGTTCGGAAGACGAAGATAATGTCTGTCTGAAAAGAGTATACCTAGCTATATAGATGCATATAAATATATACGCGTGAATACATATGTAGTGAGAGAGAGAGAGAGACCAGGGAGGAGTGGTGATAACCGATCTGCGCATTACCAGAGAACCACAGAGAGAAAGAGAGGAGAAAGGAAAAAGGTTGACCAAGCGTGTGAGTAAGCACATACGCAGTCCCACTTTTCTTTTTTTCTTTTTTCCTTTTTTTATTTTGTATAAAATGCACTGCCCTTCCCTCAAGTCATTGACAAATGCAAACACCTCCTATGAGGTTTTAGAAAATAGAATGACCTCCTCTTTTTTTTAAAAATTATTTGACTGCATCCTCTGGTGCTAACTATGTCCAAAAATGAATGAATTATGCCGACGAGGAGAAGAGGAAGAGAACAAAAAGAGAAGAGGACAGCAAAGGAAGAAAGGAGCTTAGTCGAAATTTTCATGGAAATCAACTTGTGACGAAACCCACTCGAAACGCCACTACAACTCTGAATCCAAAGTAAGTCCCCCATACTCTATCCAAAATAATCACTTTAGAACAAATTCGAAGCAAAACGAAGCAACCAAGGAGGAAAAAATCGCAGCTGCAGAAATTGCAATGTCTAGATGTCACACTGAACAACTAGTCGGACGACCTCCCCCATGACCAACCGGACGACCGGCCAACCTTGTGGCCTCCACCTTTAAGCTTGCGGCCAGCAACCTTAGTCATTGATGAAAATTACATTTTTATCCCCTATTATTTTATTTATTTTAAATTAGTCCTAAACATTTTTATTAATTATAGTTTAGCTCCTAGATTTTCTAATAATTACAAGTTAGTTCCTATTTTATAAAATCACGATAAGGTCCCCACACTTTATAATAATTACATTTTGTTAGTGTCGAAAATCACATCTGAACTTCTTCATCTTATTTTATTCTATGGCGTGATTAATTATTGATATGGTCTTTATGCTTCCAATTTATACTTGTTAGTGTTAATAATTGCATGATAATTACTTTGGACTTAGGATTATACGGGAAACAACTTTGGAAATATGGAGGCCAGAATATATTTTAGAATGGATTATACCTATGAATGTCATTTGGTCATGATGCGTCATGAGCTGAGTTATGGCCTGAACCATGAGGTGTCATTAGCCGAGTTGCATCATCAGCTATGTTATGATTGATCCAAGTTGTATCCTAAGTCGAGTTATGTTCGTTAGCCATATCATGTCTTTTTCTCGTAGGGTCTAGTCGTTGTGGAAGGCTGTTTAGGAAGTATTTTAGTGTAGGCACGATGAGTGAAAAAAATATACTGTTCAGAAGCACCACAGTAGAATATGATGTATGAGAACCAACAGTTGCGAACATAGTGATCGAGAACACGATCAACATAGTGGTTGGGACCGTTAACGGACAAAAACATCATAAATACGAGATGGGTTGAATATGCCATGATGTGACATTTTTCACGATCAGATTAATTGATTTGAAAGTTCAGAACTTAGGAACAACTTGGAGATTGAATAACACTTAGGCTTTTGGAACTCGATGACATCACTCAAAAAGTTTATTAGGCAATACTTTGCTTATTTAATTCTCTCACTTATATATTACAGCTTTTGTACTACTATGCATATCACATCTTGCCATATTCATCAAACACAAGTAAATGCGATTGAGGGTAGGATTAGCTTAATGAACACAAGTAGGTTCTGGTTGTCACCTACTAACCAGCTTTACAAGAAATTATTCACAGGACTGTACTTAAAGTGTGTACACCTTGACCTAGTCCAGCAATTTTTATATGAGATTCATGAAGGTGTATGTGAAAGTCATGTTGAAGGGAGATCAATTGCTCATTGGCCAATTTCACAAGGTTACTGGTGACCTTACATATAAGAGAATGCCAAGGAGTATGTCTAGTCTTGTGAAAAGTGTCAAAAAAATACTCCGATTATATACACTACGCCAGCAGTCAACCTGGTACCATTAACTAGTCCTTGACCATTTTTCCAATGGGATCTTGACATCGTAAGACCACTCCCAAAAGGCAAGGGCATGAGACGATACTTGATGGTCGGCACATATTATTTTTTCAAGTGGACTAAAGCCAAACCATTTGTCAAAATCACCAAGCACAACATTGAGAAATTTGTGTGAAAAATATCATTACCAGGTTTGGATCCCATACGCAATTATGTCTGACAATGGAACCCGATTACAAGATAAGCTCAAGGCTTTCTACTCACAGTACAAGATAAGAAATTTCTATTCATCAGTAGGATATGCACAGAGCAATGGACAGGCAAAAGCTTCAAATAAAATAATTTTTGAAGAAATACAGAAAAGACTCGATAAGGCAAAAGGAAGGCGGGTAACTCCCACTTGTTTTATGGGCATACAAAATAACACTCCGAGAAGGTCAATTGTGGCCATCCATTTTTCCTTAGCATACAATACAACAAATGTAATTGCACTTCAAATAGACCTCCCTACTATCCAAACTAAACTCATAGAAAATGGGGGCAACGACACAACATTGGCAATGAAATTAGATCTAGCTAAAGAGAGGCAAGAACGAGCACTCATCAAGTTGGCATTCTACAAAGAGCAGTTGTCCAAATTTTATGACAAGAAAGTCCACCAAAGAGAGGTCAGTATTAGAGACTTAGTACTTCGAAAGGTACTTGGCAACACAATAAATCCAGCTGATGGGAAGTTAGGACCGAACTGAAAAGGCCCCTACAAAGTAATTGTCAAGCCTCAGGAAGGAAAATAAATCCTTAGGACTTGGAATGTGTCCAATCTTAGAATTTTTTTTTCAATAATTAGTAAATTTTCCATTTTGTTTTTTATTGGAAATTTTGTTCAAAGTTTACAATGGGATATATCAACGAGAAGTTGAGTTTTCTACATCCTTTGTATTACTTTGTATTGTAGCAAAGTAGCAAAGGCATGCCTTCACTTTCTTGCAGGGGGGTAATGGCTTCTCAGCCGAGATAAGTAGTAAAAAGGACAATGTTCCTGTGCAACGGTCCAAATCAAAAAGAGACATTGGTATCTCAGCTGAGCTCAAGGGCATTGGTCCTAGCTCGATGAAAAGGCAAATGTCCTGGACAAAGGTCCAAAAAAAGGGGGGCATTGCTCCCTAACACAGAACCCACAAGGAAGGGGCATTCGTCCCTAAACCAAACTAAGGAAGGTAATGACCTGAAGGAAACTATGTCACTAAAAGATAGTGGTTAAGATATGAAAAAAATTCTAAGTGTGAAAGTTTTCACTATCAATTATCGAGCATAACGTAGAGCTCAGGAAGAATTCCATCAGCTTGGGCAAAGGCTCGAGAACAATGGCCCGTACTTGGAAAGTTTTCTAAGTATAAAAACTTGACACTTGACCAAGACATGTGCAGACAAGTACACAAGTAATCAAAGCCTACACGATTAGTTAAATCTCATGGAAGAAGGGCCCTTGTGGCCAAGGCATTCATGCCATTCACAAGAAGAAGAAAAGACTTGTAGAAATGAGTCTTGAAAGTTGGCAGTCGAGGAGACTGGATACATAAGAACAGTGAATATTGAGAGAAACGAAGACCAGAGGCCTTAAAGGGAAAGGTAAAAGTGAATTTACTGTTTCGTTGGGAGATTAAAAACGTTTGGAGTAAGCACGTGCGGGACGCATCGATTACCATAAAAGTTGCAACAAATGTCACATCATATTGAATGCGACGGTTCGAATTTCAAACAATGATTTGAGATATTTATTCGAGAAGAAAATATATGTTTCGTTGAGATCAGCTAGCTTTGCCTACTCCAGCATCTCGGCATGGAGCAAACAAAGTTAGGGACAATTGAAGAAAGTAAAACTTAGATAAAGATCATTTTAGATTTCTCGAGATAAATTATTAAAGTGGTGATAATCTCGACAAGAGGATGTTGTTACTCACATAGGTGATGTCGAGATCATGGTAAAGTCAATTGACATGAGATAGGTGGTTGGTAGTTCAGTCAACCTGAGAAAGTTGATTAGTTGAGATAAGATAGATTTTCAATTATTTCGGTAATGATTCTAATCGGATAAGGATAAGAAGTTCTAGGCCAATTTAACTTGAAATAAAGAATTTAAGATTGAATGAAATTCTGATGGTAGAAGACAAGTAGAGTTTATATAAGCCATTGTTGCCATAGTTGAAATCATTTCTTTTCATAATTCCGAGTTTTACCCACTTACATATTGTATTAATTTATCATTCTACATTGGTTCTTTTGTGGTTCAAAACTTGTTGTAGTTTCATACAATTAAATGGGCATAAAAAGTATCATTCTCTTTTTCTTCTATGAGGCATTATGTATTCACTTATTGACTTATTGACTTTGCTCATTGTTTAAAATTTACATGTGTGATGTATATTAATTACAACCATCTTTGTTCAATTATTGTTGGTGGTATCAATTTGTTTGTCGAGGTACCGCTTCTTTTGTCTGAGTGTTGGTATAAGATGTATAACGCCTCGAATTTCTCGGACATTAATTAAAACTGTTAATTCAATTATTACATCAATTGGCTAGTAAATAACAAAATTACCTTTTTTATTAGTAAAATAATAGCAAATGAAGTTTAATCAGAGTTACTAAGTGCGAAAGTATGAATGACATACATACCCCTTAGGGTCTACATTCTTTTATTCAAAATAGATATAAAACAGAGCTACTAATGGTAGGATAGTCAAACGCCACCATGATCCTCCTCGACAGGTCCTAGCTCTCCATGCTCGGGTAGGTACTCCGACTGTTCCGCAATATCTGGTATGAAACACCAGGGGCAGAGAAGTTGCACCGTTGAGTTTTGACACTCAGTAGAAATGATTACCCAAAATACCGAACCCAAAGACAATAAGACACGTAACAGAATACGACAAGATAAATTCATAATAACAGGATACAAGGTGATAAACATAAATAACGAAATGAAGTATCACATGCTGAAACAGACATACTAATATCGCGTAAGTGTTTTACGATCGGTTCTTGTTATGTCTTTTAACTCGGTACGACACCTTGGGAATCAAAGCCGTAAACAACTCGACACAACGGCCAGTGGGAATCTAACCCACCTCGGGAATTGAACCCAAAATACAAGAGTGAAGGGGAATTGAATCTCCAGTCACCTAGAAAATCTAACCTGGAAACAAAAGTGAAGGGAAATCGGACCACCAGTCACCTCGAAAAATCTAACCCAGAACAAAAGTGAAGGAGAATCTAACCACCAACCACCTTGGGAATCTAACCCGGAACAAAAGTGAAAAGGCATCAAACCACCAATCACCTCGGGAATCTAATCCGGAACAAAAGTAAAAGAGAATCTAACCACCAACCACCTCGGGAATCTAGCTCGAAAATATCACATCGGCACGAACGCCTTCAATTTTGGTTTGTTATGCTCTGTTAACATCATTTCTTTTCTTAGCATACTTCCGAATTTTCCCTGTTAACATCATTTCTTTTCTTAGCATACTTCCAAATTTTTCCAAGTAAACCACATTCACTAGCCCCACATTCACTAGCCTACTCATACTAGTGTAATTGGCAGCGTGATGACAATAATATATAAGCATGGCATGCCCAATATACTAAACAATCAGATTCAAGTCTAGTGGTTTAGCATGTCGGTTAGAACATGGCATGTGAATTTTCCAATTACTCAGATTAACAATATCAACAAAACAGTACCAATGAAATAATGATAATTTAACACAAGGTAACATTCATAAGCCATAATATATTATAATCCATGAGTAAAGTAAGGTAACAAAATATATTTCGAAGAGTAATCATGTCGTCTTGAAACTCATGGGGATCCAAAGGCCTAAATAGTATTACTTGTGGATACATGTGCATGTGAACAAATGTTGGGGATCGGTTACATCAGTGGCCGAAGCCCAAAAATCGGAGTCCGAACCAATACCATAGCGATTTCGGGTTTTGGGTTTGCCCAGTTTTTGATATAAAAACAGTCTAAAAACCTTCTACTTAACTACTTAGGTTACGAAATTGAAACTAAAAACATGTTTCTAAGGGTTGATAGTAAACATTCTTACCTCAAATGTGAAAGAAATCAAGAAATGAAATTGATTCGGTAAATCTCGGATTAATAGACAGAGTTTTCTTCTTTCTCCAAGACCTTCCTCTCTGAGCTAAACTCAATCTTGGATTTTTTAATTCATATGGCGTGAAAATTATATGAGATCCCAGGTGGGTTTTCTTATAAGCCTAGGTGTAAATCCCTCATCAATGGCTTCTATAAACAACACATATTATTGCCCATTACACACAAAAAAACTGACCTCTCCTCTTAATCTGCCATTATTAGCCATGAACACCCAAAACGTTCAAAAAAATATAAAAAGCCACGGGGTTATCTAGTGGTCCTTGCCCCACCAAAACCAGTGCACCCTCGTCATCTTAGTCGTCGGTATATCAAGTAATCTAAAACGTTCAAATAACTGCAAATACAAAATTAAATATGAATATCAAAAAAAAAATCACATTATTATTATTTTTTTTTTAAGTTTTAAAAATCCGGGTTGTTACAAAATATGAACACTTATCTTTATGATCTCAACTCAAAGATACAATGAGATAAAAGCCCAAAGAGTAAAGGTATCAAAACCAAACTACATCCCAACTTTGTACGCACTCACTTCCTCACATCCTCACATGTCATATAGGATTCATGGTTGATTGGCGTAGTTTGATCAAACTTTATTAACTTACAATGGATTACATTAACGTTCTTGTGTAACTTGGATATATAGTGCATTTTGGAAGTAAATCTCAAAGGTGAAAGAGAAAGTCTAAGAACATATATAATTTTTGGTGCAAAGACTTGGACACAGATAAATTTGAAATCGTTCAATACACGTAGAGTCTTTTAAAATAGTGTGAACCTCATGTGCATCGAACAATTTCAGATACATCTATATTCAGATCTATACACGGAAGGTGTGTAGTCTTGCTCAAGGTGAAAGGGAGAAGAAATGGAATTTTTATTTTCATTTGCTCTCTCCAAGAAACATAGATTGTAATTCTCTATTTTTTGAAGCATGCTCTTTCTTTTGTTTCATGTATATTCGAATGTTAATTTAGGTAATTTCTAAGTACGTGATGTCCTTAGTTGTTTATTTTTGACGAATTTGACTATTAGATTGAGCACACGTAGTGTCGATTTTGCAATTTTAATGGTTCAAAGTGAACCCCTTAATTGGGTCTCTAAGACGTGATTGTGCCTATTTTATATAAAAGCAAACTTGAAACTAAAAAAATTAATCTAATATACTGAAGAGGCTCAAATATTAAGAACTCTTATTTGTAAGATTTTTTTAATAGCCCGACGTGTTCGCTTTCCGAATATCCCCTCGGGACGCGATTACGTGCAATGCATGTGCTCTAAAGTTGCTAATAAATAAATATAACTTAAATGGGCTCAATAGTGGAAGAGAAATGTGGGTCCATTCATTTGTATAGCTAATTTCATTGGACAAAGTCCCGTCGCACGTTTACAACAATGCTCCAAGTATATGGAATACGATTCTCCCATTTACGGATACTTAAATGCCCCTGTGGCCTTCTGAAATGGCAAAAATACCGCTTATCAGTTATCAAGGAGTAATTATTAATCGGTGCTCCTGTGGGACAGGTTAACCACTTCCTCCATCAACATATATTATATTAATGTGAGTTCAAACATTAAAGTTATCAAACTAATTAGAGTTAATTTAGTTAATCATTTTTGTACAGTTTTAAATAAGTGGTCAGTGGATTAATCCTAATAAAAAAGTAAAGATAATATATTAAGACAAAGTTATCAAAATGAACATTTTAACCAAGTCCAAACCTTACTACATCTTAAACCACGAGCAGTTGACCTTATAGTAAAAATATAATATTTAGAGTTTTAGTTCCTTCTAAAATTTTATATTTTAATTATATTGTGTGTTATTGATTCTTATGAGATCAATTTCTACAAGACTTTGTCTTAATTTTGATTAGACTTTTCTCTAGTGAACGGTGAAATTAATTTCTTAAAAATTAATCGAGATGTGCGAAAACTAAACAAATGTTCTAAATTAACAAAAGTATACATTAGTATTTATAGGGCTCCATCTACATATGTCCTACCATATACTTTGAATATATATTTCGTGGACATATTCAAGTTAAGAAAATATGGTGATTGATACCATATATAATTCATCTCTCTCTATCTACCTTTATCGGTGCTTTTGAAGAAAATGAGAAAATTTTAAATGTAGAAGCCAAAAATTAGCCTTCCATACACCCCATGTATCTGAAAATACATTGATTAATAAATAAGTCAAATTTAAGAATCTGTTAGGGATTTACAGTCCCCAGAATTTTTTGTAAGTTTGTTTACTTTTTAAAATAAAGAATACAAGTGTGTAATTTAATCGCGCTTTCAATGCAATTCATACTATAACGCGTCTCATGGAAATCGGCCATGCTTTCGGAATCAGAGAAGAACTTGGTGTAACGCGTCTCCTCGGCACTTGACACCTTGGAAGGAAGATTTGACTCTGACCCGTCTGTGTTGAAGGTCAACACTTGTTCAGAGTCAACCTAGGGCTTAGATATCCTATCAAAACGTGCACGGGTGACGTGAGAAACAAAAAAAAAAAGCTAGTCATGTGAAGTTTGGTCTACATCTAATAGAGTTTTGACCAAGACCCTCGATTGATTACTTGGGATGATTTGACTGCCCAATGACCATCAGTTTGAAGGTTTTCTAAAAGAAAAAATTTGTTCAAAAATGAATGCGAGCAATTGAAATATAGATGATCTATGGTACGCAATGGATAAAAAAACTAGGTTTTCATACCTAGAACTTGCAAATAAGGCTGGAACGTCGTGAATCTGGGTTGAAGAGGTTGGATCGCAAGAGACTTTGAGTGCAATAGAGCTTCAGTTCTAAAGAGAGAGTGGACACATGAGTCCCTCTCTAGAAAACCTCCTATTTTATGTTTTGGCGCAATTTTCGAAACGGCTAAGCGGGAAGTAGAATAGATTCATCTCTGTCGTTAGATTGATGATGCGTGGCAACATCTTGAATGTGACGGTTCGTGTAAACAATCGTGTCCGCCGCCTACGGTATCCATGAACAAACAAATTTGGGTAGCCAATTGGACAACGTTGCGTGGATTTCATGCATTGGCGCACGACAAAGAGCTCCGGCCTTTGATCAATCAATCCCTCTCAATTAGTCAATGCCAAGCAGCAAAATTGATGGGCTATTGTGGTAGGCTGGATAAGTAAATCAATGGGCTTTCAGTCCATGTCCATGCTCAACCCATTTGTGCTACGAATGAGCTAGGCCAAACCCAAGGATAGGTTTTTTATTGTTGGACCGAGAGGTTCGACAAGACCACTTGACGTGCCTTGAACAATCCCGAGAGCACGACATGTTAGAGTGGCCAAACCTTCACTCAATCGGCATAACTTCTCGGGTTGAGGATCTCTTAAGTCGCAACGTTCGGTCTTGCCGTCGAGGGCTATATGCTCAGCAAGGTCGGTTGAAGACATGCCCCCCACATTTCAGGCAATTGTCTAGGTAGGGGGGGAGAGGGGGTCAGTTACAGGACATGCAGACATGTCCGTCCAATCCACACAGACATTGGGCACATGGCGGAAACACCGTGATTTACAGTGGATAGCGCGATATTTCCATCCAGTGCTTCTAGCAGTCTGTTGAGGGTTTTTTAAAAATACCTTATGGGCACATTCATTCTCAGGTACGGACAACTCTCATACTCAAACTTTCAAGTTAATTTTGTTCCTTCAAAATTTAACTTAAGCATCAAAGTATCCGTCGAAGATCTAACCCCAATTAACACTAAAATAGTTTAAAATATTTTACAGCAAGTCGAATGATGTACAAATTTTTTTACAAGAAGTGTTCAAGCTGAATTCTAGTCTCCACACCAACAAGAGTTGTTGTGCTGGTCAGTAAACACAAGTCTAGAATGAGCACATGATGGTGTCGGACCATGAACGCATTCTAATCCATCACGCCTTAAAACTACAACAACACTTCCAAAAGGATTAAAGAATGAAAACTATAGAATAGCCCTCTTCCAATTAACAATTCCAAAAATTAAAAATAAATCATGAAGTTTGCCTAATCAGTAATTTTAAGACTCTGAAATTTGTCGAGATGGCTATTAATCGAGGCATGCAATTTTCTATAAAAATAAATTGTGTCCCCGCTGCTAGTTTTAAGATAACGTGACAGCGCATTAGAATTTGACATTTTTCTGGATAGAGTCGTGTAATTTTCAAACCAAATAAGAAAGAAGGAAAAAACAAATTTGGAAGGCACAAGCGTCTCGTGAACCAATTTATATCAAAGCCAATTTATGTATACGTGGCACAAGGTTGTCAATTGTATTAAACCGACATGTATCTATAATCTAATCCATAAGGTTGTTATGATACAGTTGTAATAAATTAGTTGGTACTTCATCATTGACTTTAATCACTTATCAACGGTTATGATCTGTAGATAGGGTCGGAATCTGATAAAAGGAGAAAGTAGGTCGTTTCTCACAAGAAAGGTACCCAAAACAGGTGGACAGCATGTTCCACTTCATTTGTGCTTTCCTAGAAAAAGTTTACATTTTTTTTTATTTTATAAAAATTACATTTTAACTTGAGCAATGCTACTACTATATCACGTTGCATATAAAGTTATATATTATGTTTATGTGGTATCCATCAATTTGAACACATATCAAAATTCATGGGACTCATTTTTATATTTTATCTTATAATAATATGTCATGTAGGCATGATCTACACTTTGATATATAACGTGATGTGTTAATAGAGTACTTATTCTTTTAACTTATATAGCAATCATAACGTTCTTTGTTAAAATAGTCCAATTTTGTTTACCATCTGCTATGTGAGACTACCTCAAGACCTTACTTTATTGATCAAAATTATTTATTATGTTCTGATTAATTTATTTAATTATTACGAAAAAATTAGCTCAATCAAATATTTATAAGTACTTGACGTTAAAATCAAGTTTGTTACTTCGAAATTTGTAATTCTTAAAGTTTAAAAATTAGATTTTCAAGTATTATTGATATCTGATTGAGTTGAATTTTTTTGTAATAACTAAAAAAAATAATCAAAATAAAATAGACGATTTTAATCATCAAAATAAAATCTCTAAACCGTCACACGTACGGCAGAAGGTGAATAAATTTTGTTCACCTTCGAATGAACAAAACTAGACTATTATTAAGAGGCGAATTAAAATTATGATAAAGCCCGTATGAACTAATCACTCAAATCTTTGAAATGTTTCCTACTTAAAATCTAAAATGAAAACAACAACCCCCCCCCCCCCCCCCAAAAAAAAATTCCTCCAACACTTCATATGAACTTGGTTCACATTTTCTGTGAATACGAAAGGGGTGTTTGGCAAACTTAATTGTGGATTGTGGATTGTGTATATTTTACTTTTGGGTATTTGGGAGATCATTTAAGAATAGATTATATTAAAATTCATTTGGAAAAATGAACTGAAGAATGGATGATCACATAATCACTTCCACTTCCAGATGAGTTTTTTAGATTTTTTATACAAGATTTACTCTATCATTCTACAAATATTATTTTGTGCATTTTCACTTGAATACTTTCACAATTTTTCATTATAATTTAAAAATTTGTAGCCTATAATCCTCGATCTAGAAAACAAATAGAGAAAAAATGAGGTGGGAAAATTAATAGAAATAGCTAATAAGAAAGGTGGTCATGTTTTCAGCAAGTCTAAAATCATAGAAGTTTATATCGTGTACATAATCGTTATTTCCTCTATTTTCTAATTTAGACCATTTCAGTTAAATATTGCATCCGTCACAATTTATTTGTTCTTTTTAAAAAATTATAATGAAATAAGCAATTCACGACAAATTAATGATCTTGAAATAGGTCCAAAATAAGTTATAATATGTTGTGCTCTAAAACTGTAACAGATATCCTTAAGTCCCTTTTTACCCTCTCGATACTTCTCCTTCGTCACATTCTTACTTCACATCGGAACTAGAAAACTCGAGTCCTTCGCACTTTGCCTGAATTCTTAATTTGGCTGAAATGAAGAAAAGAATTAGAGCAACTAGTACTAAAATCTCGTAGATCTGGAATTTTTGTGGCCACATTGATAAAAAAATCTACTATAGTCGGTCGTCCCTTTCTCCACCTTATTTTCTCAGACAAGAAAAACATACTGAGAGAAAGAATGGGCCAATGTCCATGGGCCAGGCCATCGGGCTCGGCCCTAGAATGGTGCCTACCCATGCAACAGACAAGTGGCCGAGCCAATATGGGCTTAGTTCGGCCCACTTGACTTCTCATTTAGTCCTTTGATTCGTGAATTCCAAATATTCACATACAGAAAAAAGACTGCGGCCTGTTTGCCGAAGCTAATTTATGGATGTATCTGCAAAGGAAATCACCACTGTTGATTTTAGTAAAGTGAACACAAGGGCTATGCAATTCAAAAGATAGAGCGCTTCCATTGCATGCTCAGAGGTACTGAAAATCTGGAATTGATATACTGCACACCTAGTCGCGACTTTAGACGGGTTCATCTACAAACTTCAAACTCTAATTTCGTCGATACAACTTTTGCTTAGAGTACTGAATCTTGCATTGTAGTCAGTTTTTATTTAAACATTTGATCAAATCGTCTAAACTAGACAAAAATAAAAAAAAACTAATATAAAATATAACAACTATCACAAAAAAGTCAATAAAATATTTTATTCCATCCGTCAAAAGACTAGACATATAACAAATAATAGTCTTGTAATCCATATATATATGTATGTAAAAAGTATCGCTATTCTTGTACAAATCATATCAAAAATAAAGAAGAGATTCAAATACATCTACATATCTATAAGGTTAATTTCAATCAAGGTCCTATGAGCCCAATATCATATGTTTTCATCGCATCAGCTTTTTGTCATTAATTTTGAGTGGTAATTAACTTTTTATTCTTTCTAAGTGAAAACACATAATTTCTTATTTGATAGGTAAGAAATAATAGCAATAAACTAAGCTTGAATTATATAATCAAATATGGTAAATAATTTTTAGTGAATCTTGAGAATATCATCGGAATTCTCAAGATACTCACCAGAATCTTAAACACAATCTTGAGAATATCGTTGGAATTTAAAAAAATGTTCACCGAAATCTTAGACACATTCATCGAAATCTGTTAATATCCCTAAAATATGTTGTAGTGATTATTTTGGTGAAACACATTGCAAAAAATCTGTTACCATAATCCTTTCAAATTTACCATGTCTAATTATTTATGTTGATCGTCTACGAATAAATCTGAATATTGAAGTACTTACTGTTTAGATGAAATTCTTTATAGTTAGCTCGAATTTACCATAATTTTTTCAAATTTATCATGTCGAATTATTTATATTGATCTTCTATAAATAAATCCGGATCTTGAAGTACTTACTGTTTAGATGAGGTTTCTTGTAGCTTTTTCGAATTTACCGTAATTCCTTCAAATTTACTATATCAAATTGTTTATGTTGATCGTCTATAAATAAACCCCGACGTTCGATTTTAATGCAATATTGTGTTTCAATAAAAAAATCACTATAACAGGTTTATGGATGTTAACAAATTTTGATAAATATATTTAAGATTTCGGTGAGTATATTTTATAGCGATTCCTACAAATTCACAATCGAAAAATAACAAAATTTTTTGCAATGATTTAAATAATTAGATAAGTAAATTTACCATAACAATTGCAGAGAGTAGTAAAATTATCATCACACGTAGAAAATAGTTGCAAATTTATTATCGACCTTATCAAATCAACCATTAGAAAAAGAATAAGAAAATACGGATCCCTTCAAATGCAGGAACTTAGACTATTTTTTCGAATTTACCATAATCTCTTCAAATTTATCATGTCAAATTATTTATGTCGATCCCTTAGTTACTGGATGTGTCCAAACTGATATAGAATGTCACGCCCTCAATTTAACATACAATATATATTCAATTATAATAAAAACCCTCATAAGTTTCACCAGATACCCAAAAGTCTTGTTTATCATACACCAAGGTGTTCCAAGTTCTTACAAACTTATAAAAGTCAGATTCAAAATATTACATTAGAGTTAGGACATTCAAATCAACTAGAGTTATGATACATCTTTTTCAAAATAGATAAAAAAAAATGTCAAATAACTCCACGAATGCAACTCTTAAAATGTCATGCAAAAATTCAAGCGCTCCATGCCAAATTCGAGCTAAATGTCAAAAACTGTACTTGAAAAATAAATAAGGGATGAGCTAACGAGTCCAGTTGAGAATTTTTATGCAAATCTTACGTGAATATGAATATCATGATATGGAATGTCAATAACAACATTTAACTTCAAAGCTTACTAAGCACATTAATTCATAATCAGTCTTTTACTCAGTCATTTATGGATCAAAACCAACTCTCCAATCACCTACCCACTTTACATATTTACTCCCTTCTATATCAGATAATGTTGTCAAGTTGTATTAACAATGTATCATGCCGAGTATTCCCATGGGATTCTCGTCCTTTCCCCTAGCAATTCCCTTAGGAAGCCTAGTTCACAAAGTATTCTTAGATTTCCCATAAGGAAGCCTAGTTCCTTTTCTTCCTAACAATCCCTTCGGCAAGTTTAGTTCCCAACATTCCTAGCAATTTTTATAAGAAAATCTAGTTCACTTCCCTAGCAATCCATTCGGAGAGTCTAGTTCACAATATTCGTAGCATTCTCATAAGGAAGTCTAGTCCGCACACCACGTCGGCCAATGTGTCCACACACCACATGAACCGTAAATTACTTCCATTACTTCAATGTATTAATCATGAATTAGTATCAAATGGTACAATGCATCACTTCTACCAAGGATGTCATACGACAACTCTTTCAAGTAACAAACATAGTATCTAGCCAATTAAGGTGAACTCTTTCAAGCTAAAAACACCCAACACATACTCAAGCATACTCAAACCCTTAACACAAAAGATAAATGCACAATACACCAATAATAAGTCATAATCAAGTAAGAGAAGTAAGAAAATTCCTACCTCAAGAAAAAAAATTCAAGGTTTGAGCTCAAATGGTGAAGTCCTAGTTTTAATGGTGAAGCCCTAGCTTTAATGGTGAAGGAGATCTCTACCAAGTCTTCTCCAAACAAAAGTTCACCTCAAAGTGCTTGAGATCAAAGGATAATGAAGGATCCTTGGAGGAATTTGAGAGATATTGAGGTTTAATAAAGGGTTTTAGGGTGGAGACATGAGAAATGTGGATTTCTTAGAGAGAAAATGAGAGAAAAATCTGATTTGGTGTGTATAGGTTATGTATAAAAATTTATGGTTTGTCATATTTAAATCCGCTCGTCTACCCGCCTGACCGGTCACGGAAAAAGGGCAAGGGAGCATGACCTGTCACGCCAGCATAATGACCAAAAATATGCCACCCGCCTGAGCGGTCACGGAAAAATGGCCTATGAGCTTGACCAGTCATGGCAATCTACTGATCAAAAATTGTATTTTCGTGTAATTAGTCACGTCAGCCTTCTCCAACTCTGATCAATCACCCATAACTCTTTATTTACTCCTCCACTCTTCATCAAAACTCATCCAAATCACTATTCATCTCATTCAACCCAGATCGATATCCATTTTAATCACCGTAAAATATTTTTAAACACTAAAATAAGACGGGTCCTTACATGAAAAGGTAATAAGCATATCTCTAATTTTAACGGTTGAGTAACAATTTACATATCAGGATAATTTGGATATTTTTGAAAAAATAGCACCAAAACTTAACCTTAAAAGTGAATGAAATAAAACACAAAGTAAAGCTTATAGATTAACCCAAACAATAAGTCCATGTTTGGTAACCATTCCTGTTTCCTGTTTTCTATTTTTATTTTCTGAATTTTCTATTTTTTGGAAAAAAAACATGTTTGGTA
>JABCMJ010000991.1:0-38821 GCA_014822125.1 Arbutus unedo
ATATATATATATATATATATATATATATATAACAGTGCAGTATTGGACAAGCTTCGCATATTGTATGAGTGTGAGCTATACCATCTCGTTCCCTGAAGAAATACATTTATAGTCAGGTCCTCCCCTCATATACATATCAGATGAGTCATTCATTGATACTGATACAAAACTTTATGAGTTAGAGCTGCAGATAGAGTACTCCAACCCCACTCCTCCTTGGAAGAGCTTACAAGGTACTCTATAACGTACGATATGGGGATTTTCAGGTGTACGTAGCAAAAAAGTAAACAACTAGGTGTGCATATAATCCTTGTCCCTATGGGTGGGTTCCTGTCTTAGTTTGGAAAGTTCTATGATTTATTAATTTATACACAAGGTATTTCTTGGACCCTTTTGATATAATCGAAGGTACTTGGACAAAGGTTTGTTTTTCTCCTTCACATAGCTCGTGGCATATAGTATAACCCTAAGCCAAAGTACCCATTCGGATGAGTGTGGCTTAACAAACATCAATGCAAGTGATGGATTAATCAATTATAAACTTTACAATAAGCTCGTGATTGAGTTTTCATGCTCAGTTCTCTTTGTCCCAAGCACGGTCGCCTGACTGTGAATACCTGTTTTGTGTGATGCAAGGGCCCAACACAAAGGCTTTGTTTTTTCAAATATTTATTGATACCCATTGTTGTTTATCATTTTGAAAGATTCCCACTGCAGTGCATCTTTGGTTAATTTGGAGTCACCACATGGTTTTAGGAACCAAGAAAGCTTGGGGTACGACGAGGGAAAGATGTTAGGCACCCCCTCTTCGCCCCACGCAAAGGTTGACCTCTACTTATTTGATTTAGGATTTTTTGGAAGCTATAATCAACTATTCATGCATCATTATTTTGATTAAAGTTGTTTTAGTGATGAAAACAATAACAAACAAAGGACAAGGGAATATGATCATGCAAATTGACATAAGAAACCAATCTTTGGTGTGAGACTGATCACACGATTGCCACACAGATTAAGCAATTGTGTCCTAACTGAATGCTGATGTCGTGACCGTGTCATTGATTGAGTTGCCACACTATCAGGAGTTCACTATCATATGGTCGTGGTTTCGAAGAAACGATCGTCTGTTCGTGCTACTCCCAAAAAATTCTAGAAAATAAAAAAAGAGTACAAAAGGAGTTAAAAATGCAATTCGGATGATTACCAAGCCATTCCACCTCGGATCCCCCCATCTAGACTTATATTTTGGATATTCCTTCAGCTTTCGGATTGAGTTTCGGCTAAACCTAGTCTTAGGTTGGACTCCCTTAGGGTTTTTGAAGTGATTATCCTTGAGTATAGACTTACAATACTCTCGTGTATGCTTAGAAATTCTGTGTATTTTGTCGTGCGATTTTAGTATACTTTTATGATAACAAATAAAGTGAACTGGGCATCATATTTTCAGAAGATTGGTGATAAATTCAATAAACAATAATTTTGTACAAAAAAAAAGTGAGGCTTAGATTGATTAAAAACACCAAAAATTGATCAGGTACGTACAAAACCGAATTTATCTCAAGAGTTCGGATGAACACCAATGTCGTAGGAGAAGTACTCTGACCGTCCACTCATCACACGATTGTGTGATGCAATAAAGAGGTTGCACATTAACAATAACATGTGACCTAGTGATAGAGTTTGGATCAAACTAGGCTTCTTTGGTTAGTTGGCTATCAAATCGATTACGATCATACTATGATCACATGGTCGTGCGATCAACTAGGATGGTGCACCTCGATCATGCAACTATGCCTTCTCAATTTGGTATTTGCTTGATCAAGTATTTTTAAAAATACATTGTATATAATTGTGCCCCACCTAAACTCCTCTCAAGTCTTGGTTCTTTCAGCACCTTGTTGCTCAACCGTTGTACCTAGCTTCATCATTGGGGTCGCCCGAGATGCGTTTTAAGTATTTTCAACCCAAATTGGAGTGTGTATAGTTTGAAAGGCAATAAAAAAACCCATAGTCAACCTGTGCTCGAGCTGTAGAATTTGTCAATTTTTTGGGATTGGACATGGCGACCACAAAGTTGACCTTGTGGTCGAGACCTGCAACCTTACGGCCTACGGTCTAACTTTCTAGAATATTATGGCCACCAGATAAAACATTGTAGTTGCTAGGTTGAATTTTGTGATAGGTTGTCAGTTTATCCAGTTGGGCTTCTGATCTTGTTAGACATGTGTTGTTCTTATTTTTAGACTTAGAAACATTTTGTTTGGCTCGCTACTTGTTTTTAAATATAAAATGCTTGTAAGTACAAAACACTTAAATTTTTTTTACTAGGCTCAAATAGTTCACATATGATATATATATATATATGTTATTAGGCTCAAATTGTTTTTTTGAAACTAGTTTCCTAAATAATGATAATTTTCTAAAAATGGAAGTTTTTGAATAGTGTTGGTTCAAATGGGGGTAATCTAGATCCGTAAAACTAGAATTGATTAAAGAACTTGTTAAGTCGTCTTCTCCATTATTTATCTCGGGGATTCATCCAAAACCCAACTTAGAAATACGATTAATTAAAATTAGGGTGTTCATACTTGTACACAAAGTAGAGAGCTTAGCTGGGCATGAAAAGGGTGAAAGTAGGCCAAGTTGATGGACTTGGCCTTTCTATATGTTCTTCTTATTTGTCTTATTTTCTTCTTCTTTTTCAAACCACTTAAGAGTTTTTTCTTTCTTCCTTGTTTTGATTTTTTTCCCTCCCATTCTTTTTTTGGAGAAGTACATACCTCGTCTTCTTGGAGTTCAAAAGCTATATATAAGTATTTTTCCCACTTATTTAATAATTTAGTCAAACCATCCATCCTTCAAATTAATTATGCCCCAATCACTAAGTTTTTTATGACCAAGTGCGGCAAGTCCCATGATCATGTTATTGTCCCAAGTCCAAGTTCGTTGTTGATTTCCATCAGTGTATTTTGGTTTTATTAGAGCAAATCACCCGTCATTTATACAATGAGGGAGGTATCTTCAAAAAAAATTTATTCATACAAATCTCAATAATTTATTCTACATATTTAATGATTTATAAGTATTTCTCTCACAAACTAACTTTTTTATGACATTTTTGTAAATATTTACTATTTTTATGAAAAATATCTATATAACAAGAGAGGGAGGAATCTAAAAATGTCACTCTTACAAACTGTCCTAGTGGTATACGGGATGGTTGTGATTGAGTAGGTACTGTCTTTCTTCCAATCGTAAGGCTTAGACTCTCTCATAATAATTTTAGAGTCAAAGTATAACAAAGTATTTGAAGGCTGAGATTGAAACCCTAATCTAATCCAACCGATGTCATGTACTCATGCTCAAAATTTGTAACCAACAATCAGTGTAACCCCTTGATTTTCAGACATGTTAATAAAAGAATAAAGTTAATAAAATTTTGAATCTTTTATTTAATATATAAATTTTGATACAGATGGTCGTTTATTTAACAAAATACATAAGTTCATAAATAAAGATGCTGACAAAAAGTACATCAAAAAGACTTTGCAAAGAAAGTTAGAGCAACTCTAGGCTAACAAGGTGAACCAAGGCTCAACGACGACGTCTTCTGAAAATGTATCCTCCTGGATTGGGTACTCGGATTCTACTTTGTCTTTATCCATACTTGACAACCATGATTTTTGACACTCAATAAGAAAATCTTACCCTTTAGATTCATTTTTTAATGTTTGGAACATCATGATGTATAAATAAGAATGATCAATAAATCTGAAAATGGTAACATGTAATTGCAGAAATAAAGTGTCAAGATGTCAAGTTTCATATGATTGGTGATATCATAATGTCCTAGGTACTATCAGAGTTCTATTTAACCAAAATTCAAATATGACCACATCATATCATTCTATCTCAAAATTCCAATATGTCATTTCCATTAGATAACGATCACGACTGCCATGCTAACTGTGCTTCCTAACCATTATGTTCTCATTCATCACATTTCTAATCACTACATTCTCTTGAGATGTCATATATTCCTTACCATGCCAAAACTAAAATAAGCCTAATTCACTTGACGACCGCTAGACTGAATAAAAGGCACGCTAAATTCAAATATAACACGATTGTGAACATAGTTTGGCTAAATGTATGATACGACTAAAATGTATAGCTTGGCTAATTACATCACTTGGATCCATCACACCTCTGGTTAAGACAAATCTTGACTCAAGTCGCATCACGACTCAAGATAATCAGAGATATTCTCACTAAAAATACATTTATAATGATATCCAACATTCATGGTTTCCACAAGTTTTCAAAGTTAGGCATCCACGGGATGTCCAAATATCAATGTTCTAAATTCATAAGTCCACATACTAAATCTTGCTTTCATGATGTTCATGCTATTGGTTTTCATAGCATAGGCATATATCATCATGGCAAAATCTTAGCGAAATATATTCTTGATAAACATTCTAGCGTGGTAAGATGGCTTAACAATGTGTATTGTAAATAGTTTGAAATTTGACATTAAAATATCAATCTAAGAAGATTAAAATGCACTAGTGTGGATGGGTAGATTTTCTCAATCGGGACGGAAAGCTAATACCTCAATAGCCAGTAGAAACAACGCTCTCAATTTGGGTGGACCTGTGATTTGCAAAATAATAAATCGTCAAAGAGCCCTCTGCCGCTGTGGCAGGAAGACACTCCAATGATTAAGTCAGATGAAAGCTCACAGGATGATCAATAACTCAAACTAATATTCTCTATTAGCAAGTGAAATTATGCACTAGTTAGAACGTACTTTTTTTATTGATCTGGAGCTTTATTTATAGACTTATCTTTAATCCTAATTCTCTTAGGATTCTGATTGGAGAAAAGTGTCTTCTAATTGGCCACTAGTGAGATAACTCTCTATCAAGCAGTTATCTTCTATCATTAGAGTTTTATTCAATTAATACTTCTCGTATTAATTAAATTGGTCGTGGACTACTCATCCATATCTGTTAGAGTTGAATCCCGACTTATTCGGGATTGTCACGCCCTCAATTTTTTAATTTTTTTTTTACATAATAAATGTCGTACTGATTTTAATAAAACTACTTCACCAAGTAGATCAAGGCAGAACCACCTGCCAAGCTCATCAAGCAGACTATAGAAAATTTTGTGTGGCAAAACATCATCACCAGATTCGAGATCCCTTATGCCATTGTGTCGGATAATAACCAATTTCAAGATAAATTTAAGGCTTTTTGCGCACAATACAAGATTCAAAATTTTTATGCCTTAATGGCATACTCTAAAAGCAATGGACAAGCTAAAGCCTCAAGCAAAACTAGTCTGCAAAGGATTAAAAAGAGATTTAGAAAAGGCTGAGGGGAGATGGGTGGAAGAACTGCCACTCATGCTCTGGGCATACAGAACAATACTGAGAAGGTTAACTCAAAAAACATCATACTCTCTAACCTATGGCACATAAGCAGTAATACCATTAGAGATAGGGATCTCGACAATCTCAATAGAACTCATTCAACAAGGCGGGAATGACCAAGCTCTAGTCATGGAACTTGACCCAGCCGAAGAGAAATGAGAAATGAGAAACGGCACTAGCCAAGTTGGCATCTTATCAATAACAAATTTTCAAGTTTCACAATAAAAAAGTCCACCCAGGAGAATTTAGGCTTGGAGACTTAGTCTTTAGAAAAGTGCATGGAAATACGAAAGATGCGGCAAATGGCAAGCTAGGGCAGAACTGGGAGGGCCCGTATAAAGTGATCGGCAGGCTAGGCAAGGAAGCACACAAATTAGAAGACCTTGATGGCAAAGAGATTCGAAGGACTTGTAATGTTTCTAACCTTAGGAAGTTTTTTTAGTAAAAATTTTCTTAGAAAGTATTTTTCTTTTTCAAAAATTTATTGAAAAAATTGTTTTATGAATAAAGATTATAGTTTTCACATACCATTTACATTTTATGTTGAAATTTTTGGCAAGGTAGTGAATATCGAGCCTCCACTTCCTTGTTGGCGAACAACGAGCCTCTCAGAAAAGAAAGCTAGTCGTGGAATGAAAAGTTCCCAAACTGGAATGAGAAGTTCCCATAATAGGATGCGAAGTCCGAGATGAGACGAGAAATCTGGAACTAAGATCCAGAATTACATAAAGCAACTCAATTGTTTGAGCAAAAGCCTAACAGTTTGGGCATACGGTCAAGGCAAACTTGAGAAAAGTTCCCAAGGAACAACTTTTGTGAAAAGTTTTCCCAAAATAAAAAATATTCAAAGAGTTCTTTAAGAATATTCAAACTTGAGAAAAGTTTCCAAGGAATAAAGCATGAGAAAAGTTTTCTAAGTATAAAAACCTAAGAAGAGTTATAAGATAGCTGAGCTCGAAAGAAGTCCTCTAATAGTCTTGAGAAAAGTTCATAAGAAAATTGATCTCAATTCAGTCTTGTCTTTGGAATCAAAAGGACCATAGAGCTGAGCAGAGAAGCTCTACGGCCGACCATGAAAATCAAGTCGAAGATAAAACATACGCTTTACCTAAGGCACCGTGCAAAGGCATTGAGGCCAGCATCACAAAAGATAGGAGCATAAACAAAGTATTTTGACATTGAGGAAAGGTCAAACAAGCAGCTCCATGAGCCCAAAATAGAAACACTTGTGAATTAGAGTTAGGCCACCAGGCCACCATTCAATAAATACAAAATAGAGTACTATTATCAGATAGTAGAAACAGAATAATAGAAGTTTAAAAACCAACATTGGTGTTAGTTGAAGTAGCTGTCCTATCATCCTTCTCCTTTGGAGCCTCAGAGGGATTCTTAGTGGTGAGATATGTTAGTTTAGCAGACTCCTTGGTTGGGATGGCTCTATTCGGGAGTAGGTTTCTCAGCTTCAACCTCATAAAAAAGGGGGATTTTTGTGAAAAGCAAGAAGTCCTTCAAGACACTGCATGTCGTCACCGCAGATTTGCATCCAAATGAGAAGAAATCCTTCTGGAGCTCGAGGATTTGGTTCTTCAAAAAGTTGTCAGTGGTCACTCTTATGCCTTTGGTAAGCTTGGCAAATTGGGCCTCAAGTAGGCTCTTTTCCTGAGTAGCCTTTTTGAGCACTTCAACACTTCTCTTTTTCACCTCTTCTAGTTAATAGTTTAGGGTGTCGGCTCTCTTCGTAGCATCTAGGGCCTTTTTCAGATGGGCTTTAGATTCATTCTTAGCAATAGTAAATTGCCTCTTCCATTCCATAGCATTCTCCTCGTTGGCGTGGAAGTGTGCTTCCCTGTATGCGTAACAGCTTAGGCAAGTCATAACCTTTTGAATCGTCCAGAAAAGCATAATAGGAAACATGTTATAAGAAGCAACATCAATAGAGGCAGTTAGAGAAATGCAAAAGTATGAACATTTACGCAAAACATTGTGAGACACCATTGATTGCATCATAGTTTGATCGTCGACTCTTTTGGAAGGTTCAATATCCTTCGACAACATGGAAACTTCTGCAACAACTTTGGCAATACTTAGGTTTCTTACAGTATTCGCGATCATGACGAGATGCGCTCTATCAACCCTCAATTTTGGGGATCAAGTTTAGATGACTTTTCGGAAGGGGTTGATGCATACTTCTTCCTTAGTGTTTTCTGCTTTTGAGGAGGAGGGAGAGGCTCTTCCTCGACATTGATGGCTACGGAGGTGGTTGGCGCTAGTGGCGGCGGAGGGATTCTGGTTTCAAGCGGAGGTCAAGTCTTCCTTTTTTGATCGGGCTTACCCTGATCCTGATGAGGTACTTCACCTTCGGCACACTTTGGGTTTGGGCCATTATAGATTTGTCGACTTCTTGATTGTCTTCAGAGTTCCACATGTGACGAGAGTGCGAAGAATTGGACTGACCCTTAGTTAATGAACTAGTAGACGTGCTAAAGATGTCTTCAACATCGACAATAATCACCGATTAGGTTCTCTCAAGAATGGAAGAGGGATGGCTTCGGAAATGTCTTCTTTGGCTTTGGTGGCAACAACTATAGCTCTGGGAGTAGTTCGGTTTTGGATGTAACCTCTGTAACTTGGCATGTATAGAAGTAAGACCTCTGGAGTTCAGGCAAGGATCTGACCAAGGGTACCTTTGTATTTAATGACCTTCTTCACGACATCGGGCCTTGTAACCCTAAGCGCTCGGTTGTGATCTCAATCGGTAGCTGCAAAAACCAAGAAACATAAAAAAGAAGATGTTTAGATGAAAGCCGAGAAAGCAACAAAAAGAAAAGATACAAATAGTGTTGGGAACTAATAAAGAACCCCAAATTGTCTCAGGATACGAAATATGGGATGCTCGAGTTCTTGAGTGCCAAATTCCCAGTTGCCCATGACAATGACAAAGTTATTGTTGTCCCTTCGATTGGAATCATTTAAGTTGGTGACTAATCTCTTAAGTTTTGTTTGGTTCTTTAAGTAATACAGACCGTTTTTGGTTTTCACCATGTCATATGAAACTGGATTTCACAAACACCAAGATTGGTTTACTAGTCCGTTGAGTTCAACAATACACATGATGATTTGGTAGGTATTTATCGAGATTTGCATTGGGTGAAGACAATAATAGCAAAGAACCACTCGGAGTAAACAATGAAGGGGAAATTGGACTCCACCTTCGGTGATGGTCATGAGGGGGGCGTGTAAAGTGCCCTAATCGTTCCCATTGTGAGGGGTGTTGGGTTCGTTTTGTTCGATCACAACAACATTAGGGATGTTGTACCGTTGGTGGAATTTTTCTATTTTTTCCGAAATATCCAAGAGTTTCCTAAATATCCCCATCTAAAGAGTGGGTAGGGACCACAACAATCGGAAAAAAGAAACGACGAGAAGTCAAAGGGAACTTATAGGAAGGCGATGAGGAATTAGAAGTTCTTAAGGTTACTAGTGTTAGGGATTGACTCCCGAGAACCAGTGATGAATACGTATAAATTATACAAAAAAAAAATTATGAAACCTTACTAGGCGGAACTAGGGTTCATACTTTTGAGATCTGTCTAGTTTGATCTTGACTATCTTCACAGTTTAATCTTGATTGAACTCTGAGCATGGCTGGAATGATCTTGCTCGACTAACCTCAAGATCTTCTACCGTAATCTTATTGCACCTTGATTACGAACTGAGTGTAAACTCAAAAACGTGATCTCTTTGTCTTCACAGAATCTCTCTCAATATTTCAATATTAAGTTGTATCTGACCTAGAAGGCATAGCAGTGTTTATATAAGTAACGGTAGGGACCCCTAGAAGAAGTATGAACTGGACTTTCTATATAATTCGGAATTCCTAATCCAATTTGAATTAATACCAAATTATATAAATTACAATTCATACCACTACAGAATTATAATTGTATTTCCTTTCCATATCTCAAAATTACATTTCGAGCTGCATGTTATTAAATGCTTATTTATCTTCCCATGTTAAGATTATAGATACCCGTCGATTAAAATAAATTATGGACAATTTATTTAATCAACATCTATGAAATTTCTTGAACCTTCCACTTAACTTATTCATTATGTCAGATGCTAATATTCACCTACAGGATTTGACATAATCGAAACTTATAAGTTTCTTCAAAAGGATATCATCAATCTCTATAAAGAGACGTGGATTCCATTAGTAATTAACTGTTGTTATAAACTTAAAATTGTAACTCAACTCATCAAGACTATTGGCCCATAAGACCTCACTCTATAATGAATCAAAGTAAAAAATATTAAATGTACACATCTATTAATTATCTTTGGGTTAAGAGCACAAGCACTCATAATAACCATGAAGTGCAAATTATATTATATTGTCAGTATAAATACAATTGCTTCAATATGGTCATGTTCAATACACACAAAGTGTACTAATACAATGAATTAAAACTATATCATTTTTGGTAGTTAAGATAGACCTACTAAAACATTGTATTACAATCCTACTTGTGGTGTATCCAATTCTACCTAAGACTGTGAACCAAATACTTATATTCTACAAGAACTGATAATCTGATCCTCTATGTGTAAGCTAAATTCTACACACCAGATTATCTACTATGTGGAATAAGAGACACTCATGCACAATATGATAAGATATAATGCAAAAATTGCTCATAAAGATTCTTATCAAGAAAATGAATAATTATTTAAATAATTCAAATAAATATTAATTCATTATATAAAGTCATGACTTTTAGTATAAAACCCTAACAACTAGAGCTCTAGAAGGTGGCGGTGAACAATGCAGAGTCGAACAGAAAGGGGACAAAAGACGAAAGGTAAATGAGGAGACGGGAAAAGTAAATCCCCTTTTTGAAAGAAGGAATTTGATTTGAAAATGTAATTATAGCGTTTGGGATTAGCATGCGCGAGGTGCGCGTCGCTTCATAAAAGGTTGTCATAACATTATGTCGCACTAAATGCAACATACGAATTCCAAGTGATGGTTGAGGGGGTACGTATCCAAGAAGGACGTATCTGCTTACATGGAATCTTGTAGCTTTGCCTAATCTGTCAGCTCGGCGAGAAGTAGACAAAACTAGGGGGCAATCGAATGAAGTAAAATTTAAATAAATATCATCAAGTTTTTCTTTAAATAATTAAGTTAGTTTGGCAGACAAGTGCTTTCACACATGTGTGTTTGTGCTGGTTACGTGAAGGTAGAGTAGACCTAAGAAAGGCGGTTCATGTTACATCCGACCTGAAAAATGGCAATTTGGTGACCAACTGACTTGGAAAAGGCGGTTTGGTAAGTCGCCGACCTGGTAAGGGCGGTGCTCATTATTGTCGACCTGGGGAGGGTGGTAGAATGAAGCTCTAAATAGCTCGGGATAAGCTTTATTCAAATAAGAATGAGGAATCTAAAGCCAATTCAACTTAGAACGAAGAGTTTGAGGTTGAATGAAATTTTGATGATAGAAGATAATTCCCTGGAGAGTTAAGGACGGTTTTATCTCATTATTGGCTAATCAGAAGGCAATCCTACTTTGATTCTAATAAGGAATTAGAGTTCTACGAGAATTGAGAAGTTTAATTCACAAAATTTATAAATAAAGATATAAATCCATGGTGAAATGTATGCATTAACTCATAGGATAATATAAAATATTAGGTTTAGCTTACAGAAATTGTAGTAATTTTTGTCTAACTTAATCATCGGAGTATTTTTCCGCCATAGTGGCAGTGGGTTCTTTGACGACTTACTGTCTTGCAGGATATAGGTTTAGAGAGAGAACGTATTTCCTACTGGATAATGAGGTAATACTTTTTTGTTAGATAGAGAAAATCACCCTACCAATATTTATAATAAAAGGTCATAATAAATATTTGTCTAAGAGTCTAAATATGTACATTTTTGGCACCTATTAGGGACTCACACCTATTGTGGCTAGAAAATAGATATTTTTCTTCACTTTTTTTAGTATAAAAAGAGTAATGCTATATATACACATCATTTTTCTTACATTCGTTCATATTCTGCCTACATCACACATGAACTCCACCCATTTAACTCTTAAAAAAATCAAAAATAAAAAATCTCAAATATATAAGCAAGGTGTACGCAGGTGTAAGCCAAAAGATGTGTACCTAAACTTATTGAAAAAGTACTTATCCCTTCTAATTTAGGGCGGTGAAACAAACAAGACATAAGTATTTGAAATTTGATGGAAATGAACCTGAAGATGAACCCAAGTGTCTCGGTTGATATATGGTGGAGTGCAATTTTGCTCATCATTTTTTTAAAACGGTGCACATTATTCTCACTCTATTTTGTTAAAATAGTGCTGGTCCCATCCTATAAAATAGTTTTTAGTAAAAATGTGATTATCGTAATCAATAAGAGGTGATAATATTCACTTAGAGGGAACAAAATCAATTTCTATACAGTGGTGGGCTACATGGAAATGTGTCATAGTATAAGGGTTTTCTTCAACTTTTTTGAAGACAAATTCCTTAAAACTTCCAAAAGCCCCAATTCGCAAATTATGAAAGAGCCATACACAGATCAAATCCAAATGGAAAATCATTTCGAGTTTCGCGTGCTGTGATACACACCATGACGGTAGCAGCTGGAATTGGGTACGCCTTGTTAGCCATTGGCCCATCTCTCTCCCTTTTCGTTGCTGTCATCTCCAGGAAGCCCTTCTTGATTCTCACCCTTCTCTCAAGGTACTTGTTATATCGTCGGGTGTAATTCAATTCCTCTCATTTTGATGGATTTCCAAGCCTATTTATAAATTAATTTCTCTAAGTTTCATCTTCAAAAACATTTTCATTCATCTTTTAATACTTCCTCTCTCCTCACCTACATATGTAGGTGTGAAGTATAGGGCCGGTATTTTTGTTGGCTCTCACGGGTACACTGGCATAGGTTATGAGTTTAATTTTCATTGTAAGACCAATTTAGGTGATCGTTTTGGACTGGGCTCTCTCTCTCTCTCTCTCTCTCTCTCGATCTCTCTCGATATATATATACACACATAAACATATAAGAATACATACATTTGTATATGAATATGAGTGCATATAAGAAGACATACACACGTATCATTTTGGTGTGAACTAAAAGTTAGAGCTCCACAAAATTGATTTTCAAAGTTGCCCCTAAAAAACATATATTTTTATAACTATTTTCGCATGAAATAACTAAGCTCCGGGACAAAGTAGTGAAACTATTCAAGCCAACTATATACTCTCACACCCGACTCCAACATTCCAGGTGTACGCCCACATTCCACTCTTACACCTCGCCCCCAACACTCCACATATTCAACTACACACATGCAGTGTTTGCCCAACCTCTAGTGATAGATAAAGGAGGCATTTTGGTTGGTTTTCTTGAATGGATGTGTGTAGTACAATTTACAATTGTATGGCTGATAAGTCTAATTTTATCTTAAGGATATGTAAGTTGATCTTTTGTACTCTCTACCATCTATGTATGTATCTATTAGAAATTTTTTTTGGGTTCTAATAGGTACTCTCGAATTGGATTTTTGTTGGCTTCTAATAGGTTTTCTTGAATTGATGTGTGTAGTACGCTGGTGTGGCTTATAAGTCTGATAGTGCTATCAGGGGTGTGGAGAGCTTTTCTTCCACTTGAAACAACATCATGGTGGCCATATGGGATCCTTATTCTCACTTCTGTTGTCTTTCAAGAAGGGGTTCGCGTTGTCTTCTGGAGGGTCTACAAGTATGTTGTTATTTTTGTATCATGGTACTTGTCGGCAGGTTGAATCTTTGTATATCAGTCTAAGAGTTTGAGTAAAGGAACATGACGAGTTAGGGATGGGAATTAATTAAATTTTTTCCAAATAACAACATCTATGTAGTGTATGAAAGCATGGTAGTTTAGAGAAAAATAAGCGTTTATTATAACAGTGGCTACATATGTGCTGCCAATGTTTAATTGCTTGGGTTTGGATTTAGATCAGATTCCACATCTATCTAAAAACATCAAAACGTGGTGGCTGCGTCAGTTGAACAACTAATATCTCAATTACCATGCCAATTCTTTCCACAGTTCCTGTGCTACAACCACGTCCACTGCTTGAGACAGATCATTACCACTACTACATGCGTCTGGTCTCAAATGAGAGGCCACGAGACACATACATAGAATAGCTAGAACATGGATTCCAGATTAAATATGTAGAATTTCAAAGCCTTTGTCAAAATCTGCAAATCGAGATTCCTCCTGGAAATTGATAGGATGTTGTTCTGAATGCTTTTTAAGTAATTATAGAATGGTTTTGCTTATACGCTACAAGAAACACTTCGAAAACAAAATAAGGTAGTACATCAATTGTTTTGTGGTTAAATTTATTTGCTCCTCTAGGCTTCATTTGGAATGTGATGTAAGAAATAGAAAGGAAAGCAGAGTATTAAGTTTTCATTCATTATATCGTTAGGTACCGTATAGGAGGGAAGAAAATGATCCCTGGAAAAGTAAAGGAAAAGTTACCTCGTTACTTTCTGTTATTCTTTCTATTCGTTCCTCTTTTTATTGGCTTAATAATCATTTTGTTCATGCAACATTGCCTAAGATTCCTATTTGACTCCTTCAAGCTTGAGCTAATATGGAAACTTTAACAAGGGTGAGAAAAGTTAGTTAACACGTTAGTTGACACGGAATAAATCAAACGGAAAGGATGCTGAGTTTGGATCAGTTTAAAGAAAGATGGCTCTTAACTTTTCAATTGAGATAGCGTACTTTCTTGATCAAAAGAGATCAATAGTGTTGTATCCTTGAAAAGTTTATACTTCACACTTCTGTATTCCCACCAAAACCATCGACCTTCTTCTTATGTGAGAGCTAATGGAAGGAATACCACTTGAACTTCATTGCAACCTATTTGATAAATTTGAGTTCAGGTTTGAACAGAAAACACCCTCTAACATTAATGCCTAACACTGTTCAGCTTTTGTCTTAATCTGGCAAAAAAGCATTCGATTAAATTGGCTTGCTTCTCAAAATCGGAGGACTTAAATAGAAGAAATAGAATTTGAGGGATGCTATTGAAATCAATCTTCCTCAAAATTGGAGTGCAACACGTTGATTAATTGCCTTTAATATGTCGATTTAAACTATCTTATTAGTTTCTTTCCTATTTTCTCTTTGGAATCAAACAGGGGAAGTTCCTTTCTTTGTCATTGTCCTTTCCTTTTTCTAAAACCCCCAAACAGATAAGAGAGGGCAACTGAGGGATGTTCCTGAAATCAATCTTAGGCAAAGTTAGAGGGACAAGATGATTATAAGCTCTTATATATGTTGATTTAGGTTACCTGATTATTTTCTTTCCAATTGGACATGGGAAAGTTCGTTTCTCAGTCAGGCCATTCCATTTCTCTAAAACGCCCCAATAGAAAAAGCAACTACTCTTCCTTAGGATTCTCTCGTTTGTTTTCCCTTTGTCAAGTTCCAAACAAATCCTCAGGTTTTGGGGTTTAGAATGGTTACCAATCATCATAGGCATTGTAGATTGAGAAATGCTACAACAGATGGTCTTTGAATTTTAGGTATTGCTAGAAATAGTCCGTGATATTATTGGGTTAACTAATGGGGTCTGGAGGACAAAGCTTATAGTTTGTGTTGAATATGACGGCACAATTTGGGCTCAATACAAAGAAACCAGTTGAGTACTTCGAATAAAACTAGAAATTCCTTGGCAATTTTCTTCGTGCCAACATTTGTAGAATTGCCTATTTAACTGCATGTATACTCACAATTACAATTGGATGGTCAGGTTCTAGTTCTATTTTTTTTATTTCTCTTAACATATGAAACTGTGAGGCTATATAGTAAATCATTCGTATACTGCTCATATGGAGAGAGTTAGTATAAATTATGTGTTTATAGCAATAGAGTAGACATGCACAGTACAAGATTCCCATTTTGGCAGATTGGCCTGTAGGAATATAACATGGGTTGACTGAATATTAAAACACTAATGAAGATTTAAAAATCATTTTCCAAGAGCTCCCTATTTGAAAGTGTTAGATATATAATGTGTGTACTGTTTAGTATTAGGGTTAGAGGGTGGTTTAGTCTTTTTCCCTTTGTTGTCTTTTGTTCACCTTCTTAATAATTCTTCCAATCAAGCAACTTAGAATGTATTTTTCAAGATTAAATCGTTGTTGGATGATAAAATTGTTTGTTCTGTCACTATTTCAAAGTGGGTAGCAAGGTTCTGTGTCCAATGGCAATGTAGGTGGCGAATGGCGATGGGTATAGTCTTGGGTTTCTAGAGTTCTCATTGTTTCCTCGGTATATGAAGGGGTTTTTGAACATCGACTAATTGGGTCTTCCTTCCCTTAGGATTGTTTTAAGTTTCTTTTCCTTTTTCTTTCATGAGAGGTCAGGTTCATTATGTCCCCCTCTTGTCGGTTCGTCATTCTTTGCTTAGAATTTGCTCTTATTTTTTATACTATCAAGTTCATGAACAATATTTCATTATTTGGTTTGGAAAATCTGTACACGCAGACCAATTCCTCTTTTACAACTAGCTTTAGTGGTACACGCAGACCAACCTTACGGATACACACAGACCTGTCCAACTCTTGGTATATGCAGACCGGTCCAACTCTTACAACAACCTTACTTAGCTATTGGTACACGCAGACCAGTGCTAAAAACAAGGAATAGTAATTTATGAATAGTACCACATCCCAAAATACAGTGAACAATCCTAACTGGTATCATAGTGGATTGGGCTCACTCTGTCACAATGTAGGTTTTGTGGTGTGGTTGAATACAAGAAATGAATAAAAGTGTAAGAATTGCTTTGAGGAAGATGATGAATAGTAATTGAGGTTTCACTGGTGAAGCACTGATATTCTTTGCTTGTGTAGTTCTTTTCTTCAGACGTTGGCCTTCTTGTATAGGCAGTGAACTGACGTTCACTAGCCTACCATCATCAATGCCATGTCTTCCAAAGTCCAAGACCTTTTCACCTCTAACATTCATTCGCATCCAATACAACCCAGAAGTCTGCAATTTCTACTTTACCTTAAAAAAATTGCAGCTCAACGTTCACAGGGTTTTCAACTGATAAAGATTAAATGCTGACAATTGATTCAAGAAAGATTTATCTAACAATTAAGTAGTTATCCTGCATAATATTGATAAATCCTTAAGAGAAATCAATGTCAGAATTCGAACTTAGAAGTCTGCAAAATCAATTCACCAGATCTGGTTTTGGATCCGGTCATTGGTGTGGTTGCTACGCTAGACGTTTGGCCTCAGTACCAGACTGAGATCCAGATGGTGTTGCAAAGACAAAGTAGATGCTGCAAGCTTGAAACTCCTCTGCAATTACTTAACCCTGCAAAATGGCTTATACAAGGTCTAAGACAATTTCCTTGATTGAACCTCAAGGACTTTGACAATCTAAACAATTAGACCTATAAGAATTTGTATTAAGGAATATAAGAAAATCCATTAAAAGAATTAAGAGGGATATGCCATTCATCATCCAATATATCAAGTATCTTATGCATATTCATTTTGAACAAACTAACTCAGCGTCAAATCGTTGTGGCATTTTCAACTTCAATGTTTTTCTTGCATTTCTTGTTCATGTTTAAATGAAGTATCTTAGGCACATGTCTTCCTTCTTTTCGGCAACCACTCTTCACTTTGTAGTATAGCAGAAACAAGGTCATAATGTCTTTTTCTTACTCCTTTTTCTTTTCTTGCAACCTAGATGTGGTCATTAAAACTCTTTATTTTGCTTTTCTTGGATTTTTCAAGGAGGATGGAAGATATGTTGGATGCTTTTGCTGATAGAATCTCAAAACCACGGCTCTTTTTGACAGATAAGATGCAAATTGCTCTTGGTAAGCTTTGAAGACGTTTTTCCTTCATTCCAGCGTACTAGAATAGGCCAACGTGACCTACTAAACTTTTCTTGAATGGTTTGGTTTTTGTCTGCGTTTATATGCAGCTTTTCATCAGAATTTTCTTATGTTCTGAATTTCTCATTTAACAATAAAGTATTTTTAAGTTTTTGGACTTTAGTCGAATCATATCGATAACTCTGTGGAAAGGAGCATATAAGTATCTGTTCGTATACACGAGGTATATGCCTGTTTACTTGTTTAATTATACACCTTGGTTAGATCTGTGAATGGTTTAGACATGACTAAAACTGCATTCATGATTCAAAAGGTGTGGATATCGATGCCGAAAGGATTTTCCAAACATGGACAGAAAATATGCAACAATCTCATTCTGGGTCCGCTATTGACACTTAATTTATTTATGCATTCCATTGTTTTGCCTCTCCCTCTATTTCTGTGTTGTCTAAAAATGCTTGTCTATTTCAAGGCAAGTTTATAATCTTCAGAAAGTGAGTTTAGATGTTTATTCATTGTTTTCGATGTTGATGCGTTAGGTGTTGCCTTTCAAGGTTGGTTTCCTTATTAATTTTAAGCTACATTGATTTTGTGAAAATAACTGACAAAGCCCTCATTCGGCATGTATGTTGTTGAATATAAATGGACTTTTGCTGATCATAAAATCTAAATGGGTATTCGGTTGAGTTTGGACTGTCTTAACCTATGTTTTTGGTAATTGGCTTATTTTTTTCCTTAGTCGTCATGTTTAGCTTTTGGTGTAATTTTGTTAGTTTTCCAAATTGTCAAGACGAAAGGAATCAGAAAGTTAAAATAATATGGATCCATTTGAAAAGGGTTCGGAAGAAAAATTTAAAAAAAAAAAAGCAAAAAAAGATGGTGTTGTGTCTTATTTTTTTGGTTCAGTGAACGTTTTTTAGCTTTTGGTGGGAAACATTTCCTTTTTGGATTCCTCTCGCTGAAACAAATTGAAGAAGAATTGAGAGGAAAGTTGCTGTTCTACAAGTGATGTTTGGTTGGTCAGCTTGTATACATGCCTTCTCCGGTCCAAGAAACAACGCATCAAAGCCCAAGTTAATTGAAGGTAGGAGGTGGCAGCTGGTGTTTGAATTCATGGTAAGGACCGTGCTATCTAGTATCTTTATGTTCAGCTCTCTATCAGCTACAGATGCAGTCCCTTTATTGGACTGGTGCGGTGTCAACAGGAGGGCGCACAGAAAAGGTTTAGAATCTTTAGTAGAAGCCTTAAGTCGACCCTTCCACTTGTAGCGTGATCATGTGTTCTAGTTGATCAACTGAAGTTTTTGGATCGTTGAGAATACAGCAATACAGGGCCATGGCTGGGCATAAATTTTATTCACTGAGGAGGGTAGCCAATGGTTTCCCTAAGACAACAAAGATATATGCAAAAGATGATGGCATGCCAAGCACACTTTTGAAGCACTAGGTGGTACATGCTCAAGTGATATCATAGCAGTACAAAACATTGTCCTTTTTGAGTAACCTTATCAATATAGAACAAAGCAAATTACAATTCCGGATTTATATCCAGGAGGTTGGACATACATGCAATGATGCCAATCTGAGAGCAGCAAGGGCATGCCATGAAAGAAGATTGATATTGGCAAGATATGCTGTCAGGATAAATAAATTGGGCTTGGGATACAGTTGATCCTTGATAAGTAATACGGGCTGAAAAGAGAGAGGGATTATCTTGAGTGTCTCATGAAAGGGATGGAGAGGCCCACCTATGCAGATATACAAATGATGGCCCGATCCATTTGCCTTAGAAGGCCAACTAATAAAGATGGGTTAGCATACAAAGTAACTTCACACCCAAATCATAGCAAGCGACCGAAAAGTGGGTGGCAAGAGTCACCATGGAATGCTGAGAGGTAGTCATGTGATTCACGTATAATGCCATTAAAAGAGAAAGAAATCGTAATTAAAGAGGTTATGAAGAATGTTTAGAGTGGTATGGTTTTAGATTGGATTGGTGACTTGGGAGGGTATTGCAGGACCCTTGCCATTCCATCCCACATTCCGTGCTAACCCATTGTGCTTCCGATTAGGGAATACTCCTATTGTTTCTTAGTAATCCTAGGCACGTGTAACCGTTGACACCCAACTTCCACACTTTGTCAATAATAAGCATAATAATTCCCACCAAGAAGTGGGGTTCTCATGGTGGGGATTTCCCCGCTTGGTTCATCCATAATCGATAAGACTAAAAGGTCCTGTTCCTGAGAAACTTTTAAAAACTTTGAGCCATCCCCTTTGATACCAAATGAATGAGAAAGTTACATCCTCACACTGAGGTGGTTTACCTTCCAATTAATGATTAACTGTAGCGATGCTCAAACCCAAGGACAATTTAGTAACTTCTGTTAAACTACATGAGCTAAACTAGCAACTACAACAAACCTTATCTACACGTACACCAAACACAAGGATAATGTTCAAACCCTAAAATTGGTGAGTAGCCACGGGAGAGACAAGCACTAAACCAATTGTTGAATGCAAGAACTTTTCACAAACCATGATATGAATCCCATCACTCTATTATAGTCGCCTCCAATGCTTGGTTGCAACCCTCGAACACTCCGGATATCTTGAATGCCTCAAGTCACCTATCTAGATCTTCAGACGACTTGTCTTGAACAAGCAAACATGAACCAAGTCCAAGATTCCACCATAGGGTCACCAAATCCTTCACAACCGCTGGTGAAGGTCATGAGCAAACTAGAGAACAAGATACCCAAACCTAGAGAGTGGTAGATCAGGTTTCTATGTAAACCTCACTAGAATGTACAAAATATGCACTCCATAGGTCTTAAAGTTAGATTTCTTCCTTGGAGGTGTAGAATGTACCACAACTCTAAAGTGTTGTAGGGTATATAGAAATGTTGAGCGGAGAATGAATGTTGAAGTGCATACATGGCACCAACTACAAACTCTTACAAGTTTTGCAACAAAACAAAATCCAGGACTGCGATCGAGTGCCCTTCAAGTCCATAGTTGGCATTGCAACTTCTCGCCAGTCTCAATGCCAACAATGTTGATTTCAATTTTCAACTGCCAAACAACCCTAGAAAGATGAAGATTACCGTGAATGGGATTTACATCAACACAACTATCCTCTTGAATACTTCAACAAGGTTATGTAGAAATTGCATCAATTTAATGTAGAAAGCGACTTCAAAATGGAAATGTATTTGTCGCACGAGATTGCCAACATAGGGAGGGAGTTCTAGGAGCCAACCAAAGTTAAAACGCTCTAATGATCAAGACATCTCATTATTGCTTAGAATTCTCATCCTTAGAAAAAGATCCCACAGTCCATTATGAACTGGAAAATTTTGATTATAGAAATATGGAGGGCAGCAGCTTATCTTGCATCAACAGTAGGAGCACTTACTTTTTCCTACGTTTTTTGTTTCGGTTTGTTTCACTTTGTAGCACATTATTCAGCAACTAACTCATTCCCAGAGAAGAATTTGTGATAATCACACTCATTTTCGAAACGATTAATGGAAATTGTCATTCTGATTTCAGAGAATTTCTTTTTCGTAGTTCGGAAACATTAGTTGTTCATGCTTCAACTTATCTTCAGTTTTCTATATGTGCATACGCTGTGTCGTGGATGTTGGTTGTGACTTACCATCGCTACCTTTTCCTTTGCAACGTTTGAGAATATTTGACTTGGTTCAGTTACCCAATATTAATGGGTACTGTTAATTAATATGTTTTAGGATTGTTTCGGGCTAACAAATCTTAATCTGCATCATATGAATGGAGCCCAACTCTGGAGCTGTTGTAAAATTATGACACCGGTTGCCCGGCTGGGAACTGGAGTTGTAAAAATATGCAATTATGGTACTGATGAAGATTAAATTGAGTGGTAATTTTGTTCTCCTTACTGTCATCTACCTTTTGTAATCTGATGCAGTTTAAATTGTACGCAGCTGGTGGTTTGGGTCATGGTGTGGCCCATGCTGTCTTCTTCTGTATCAGCCTCTTAACACCTGCATTTGGCTCAGCAACATTTTATGTTGAGAAGTGCTCACAAATACCCTTTTTTCTTGTTTCTGGTTAGTCAATCTCTATCACAAATACCCTTTTATTTGCTTTTGGTATCAATAATTTCTCTCTTTGAAGTTATTTATTTACTTTTTTCTTTTCGGTTTTCATTGGCTGTGAGGGTGGGTGTTGGCCAGTCTGACTAATTCTTCTACGTTCTTTAGGCCTGCATTTTTGTGGAAAATAAGAATTGAAGGGGAAGGAACATTTAACAGGATGCTGTCCATGATTATCACTAGGAAAACCACACATAGCTCCTTAGACGTACCAATCCATCAACCCTCCCTCTTTTGGGCAAATAATTGTGTATTGCTGTAAACATGGTTCACTTGGACCTATTAAACTGACTATTAGAGTTGGATACATAACTTGGTTATCCTGTGGTAGTGGATTCGAAACAGAAGAATCCCTTCTCGTATATTTCATCAATAGTTACTGTTTTGTAGTTACTCAGAGATTTCCAAATCAAACTCAATTGCTTTTCTCGAATTAATTTGGAAGTTAATTGAAATTTTTTGTAACTCACCATTCAGTCCCTAAAGAATTGTACTCATTCTTGACTGCTATTTTATGTGGTAGAAATTAACTCCATTTTTTAATAGGGAGGTGAAGAAAATCTTAGGAAAGATTTGGCCGGATCGTCCATATTCAACATGACGACTAGATAATGCGTTATGGGCCTACCGAACCCCTTTTGAAGACCCATATTAACATGTCTCCTTACTAGTTGGTGTGTGGTATACATGCCACTTGCGGGTTAAGTTGGAACATAGGACAATGTGGGCCATTAGTAAGTTTAATTTTGATATGGCCTAGCCGGGTCTAATTGAAGACCTCAACTTAGTGAACTTGAAGAATTGCGCAACGAGGCATGTGAGAGCGCGTGTATCTATAAGGATCGAACGAAGGCATTTCATGAGAAGAACATTGATCGAAAATCCTTTGAATCCAATCAAAATGTGTGGCTCTGTAATTCTCGTTTGCATCTATTTCTCCGTAAGTTGCAATCAAGGAGGGATGGACGATTTGTCATTCTCCATGTTTTTTCTCATGGTGCAGTTGAAGTTAAAAATTCACATGACGGTAAATTTTTTAAAGTGAATAGTCACAGTTAAAACCATATGTGGAAGGTATGTCTGATGGAGAGATGATTGAGTCCATTGGTTTAGTGGAGCCGGTGTATTCGGAGTGTTGGTGTATTGAAATGTCCGGCTGAAGATGTTAGCTATTCTTGGGAGAAAACCCATGATTGTTATAATCTCGAGTCTCGCCAGATTTTTCCATAACTTTCAGTAAATCTTTCACTTCTTTTTTTGATCCACGGTCACCTGTGTGTCTCCTCACTGAGCCACCACCAATTTTTGGACTCCTCAAGGCACAGGCATTCACCTACTGGTGTCGGCTCATTTTTTGGCTTTCGATGAATCTTTCACTTCTTAAAACCCCCTGCATTCCTGCGTTGTCAGCCATTGATTGAATTTCAGAATGACAAATAGTAGTAAGTATTTCTGGTAAACTAGAATCAAGTGAAACTAAGTTAGGCTTCAAGGAAGTTAAGTGCTGGAAAACTAAGACTTCTTTTTTTTGGATAAATTGGAAAACTAAGACTTACCTAGGGCAGCCAAATCGTTTTATCTCACAAAAACACTGCCTAGTTGATGAATGCTTGCTTGACACTATATTCAACATGTACTTCCGAAACACTAATACGAACTATAGTGGGCCGAACTAGTGGAGCAACCCAATTGCTCGACAATCAACCTGCCGAGGCGAAGCTAGGTTCAGCCAAGACGACATTGGGTTTGGGGCCTCCTCGAAGTAAGTAGTGGGCCAGGTCGCCAGCATGGGTTGCCGCCATGCCGAGCAATCAACCCGCTGTCTGGACAAATAATCGCGCTTCCTCTCAATATAGAAGGGAACCTGAAAAGGAAAGTGTGGAAATATGGTAAGGGTCCTCTTTAGGAAATCCTTGTGCTTTGAAGTTTGAGGAAATAACCAGATTTGGTATAAGTTGATTCAGAAAGAATTTGGAATAGAATCCTCCATAGATCAGGAAGCTATCCCGAATCATTGAGTATTCAAATAACAAATGTACAAGATGACTTATAAATATGAGATCATATAACCTGAACAGGTACGCAATCAATTACAAGTACAATTATGGTCAGAGTGCCTTCTAGCTGACAACGGCTGGATGGTACTAACTTCTTGTTCTTTGCGCAAGTTATAGGTGTTGTTCGGGTCCCGAAAATGAATCAGATTAGACTAGTGGATCTTCACAATCCTACACGAACTATAATTAAATAACAAAGAAAATTAAACCTATATTGAGAATTAAATTAAAAACTAATCGAACTTATGTTACCGTGCAAACAATCCTAAGCAACGGTGTCAAAATTTGATCATGTCATTTCCGTATAAGAATACACTTATTAAAAAATGGAGTTAACTTCTACTCCATATAATATTGGTCAAGACTGAGTATTGTTCTTCACGGACCGAATGGCTGAGTTACGACAATTTCAATTTACTTCTAATTTACTTCGGGAAAAATGAATTTGAGTTAATTTGAAAATCTATGATTAACTAAATGGCAATAATTTAATGAAAATATATGAAAAGGGATTCTAGGGTCTCAAATTTATTACCGTCGTATAACCAAATTATGCATAGACTGGGTTCACTATTTGGATCAATTAAGATTATTGGTTGGCCTTTCGATCCCTAATAGTAATTGCCAAGAGAATCTTGTCGATTGGTCCATTGGCATAGACCACAACACAAACAATCTTACTAGTACAATTTGTTTTGACATGAAGTGTCCAATAGCACGATTCGTCTTACAAGCATTAGACTATCTCAATCACCCAAATTGCAAACTAATTAAAACCATTGCATGACTGTATTGGATACCTTGGATACAATTTCAAAAGCGATAGAAAGTACTGAATCACTTTCATGTGATGAAAAATGGTTCTTGTAGTACAGCAATATCCTAATAGTAAACTAGAATCTATACAAAAATAAGGTTACTTAGGAGAGAATGACTTTAGTTGAGCATGGTGGATTGAATCTTCAAGTTTTTAGTGACGGAAGCCATGGAGACTTTCTTTTCTTGTTCTTGCCTCTCTCTAGTCTTCTCAAGAATACAATATGATCTCAAAAAGGAATTAGGTTGCCTATTTATCGTTATGTGACTTAAAAATGCATCACAATTAGAGTTTTTTGTGATGTCTGTATTTTCTATCTCGTCTTTCTTCATTCTCTCTTTCCTTTTGTAAGGTGTAAGGTCTCCAATGACCATCAATATTCTACTTTTCTTTTTGACTTCTACTTAATGTTTATTCCTGGGGACTGAATGTTGAGGGAGAGGACCATCTAGAGACGAACTAATATTGGGTGACTGGGAATAGTTTTTGCTGGGTGCATTATATTGGACAACTGAGGTGCTTGCTCCCTCTCCCATATATGCATGCTTCTTAGGAGGTAAACAAAGATTGGAGCCCAGGAAAATGGGAGCATGAGCGCCTTGGCATCCCTTTTCACAAGGCTTACCTATTTTAAAATTTTTTTTTAAAGTGAAAACTCATATTTGTTGGTTTATATTAATCATATTTGTGGAGATTTTTGGTTTGATGACAACTGATTTGCAAACTGCAGCTATTATTGCTCTTGCATTTGTCACGATCCACACTTTCTCAATGGTCATCGCATTCAACGGATTTGCGGAGAAGAACAAAGTGGACCAATTATTTGTTCCCATAGTTCACCTGATTGCAGGAATGCTGGTAAGTTACCTCTACCACTTCAAATTTCTTGAGTTGTATTTGGTGTTTTCGAGTTATGTTTAGTTTTGCAACATTTTTTTGGACTCGAAAGTTCTTTTTTTTTGTATTTTTTTTCGAGTTTCTGGAAAGTGAGAACCTTATGAGATGCTGAGTGACAAAAGAGAAAAATCCTTGTGTGGTATTCTGATGCGCTAATGCACTGGTGCACATCAGCACATTATTTTTTTTTTGGCCTTGGTATCTGAATGTTGATAATTTATGCTGATGGGGTCTCTGTTGTGGGCAATTTATCAGTGTGGCATTCATAAGGTTTAACCAAGAGGGAAAAAATGCTGAATATGGATTGTTTTTATTGCCTACAAAACATGTGCAAAATATTAGAAAGCATAGAGTCATCATAGGGAAATTGCATAGATTCTTTTTTTAGCGGAGAAGAACTAACATTGTTGATATGCTCTGATTTTGTTTACCTTTTTTTTTTTCCCAACTCAGACGCTGATAAACCTTGCATCAGGGGGATGCACTGTCGGAATTCCTCTCCTCTATTTGATGGTTCTGTTGACCTTAATATACTGTGGGCAGATGGTTTGGAGGAGATTGACAGAAAATCAAGTCAGGCAGTAATTTTCATTGTCAAAGAGTCTCATACTCGTGTAAGAGATAACTTCTGATTAACCGGAGATATATAAATATTCAGACTAGAGCGTTTCTAGTGTCCACAATTGTGAATTCTCAATGGTTCAATATGGTCATCTTTCTGCTAAACTTTTAAGTTCCATTTATTATTTATGTATATACTAAGCACGTTAATATTGATATTTCTCTTTCATCTCTGTTCGTATTTTCATTTGTAAAAAAAGATTATCAAAATCTCCTTCACATATAATTTTGGCATTTAACGTTGGATTGTAATCCAATAAGAGCCACTCCAACATGCTCTTTAAAAGAGATGTGTTGGCTAAAATAGTTAGCCAAACCTTAATTGTGATGCTCCAACAGACTAGCTAACTCATTAGTCATTTTGCCTATCTAATTTTTGGCTAGCTAGTCTCCCTCCCTCACTATGTGACTCTCCCGCCATCCCTTCTCCCTTCTCTCCTTCCCTTTCTCATGTCTTTCTTCTCATTCTCTATCTCCTCCTTTGGATCTCGCCGATCTCTATTCCATGAACCAGAGGTTTCTTGATGAGCAACAACTGTCGCTAGATTCGCCAGAGATTGAAAGAACTCCAGATCTAGTAAATTTCCATGCATTGTTACATTTTCTTTTTAAGATGTGGACAACTCTTATGTTTTGGTGCTTCCAGTGTTACATTTTCTTTTATGTACTGGTGCTTCCAGTTTCCTCTCAGTCTCTATCGGCGTGATCGAACTATGTATTATTTTCATAAAGCGAAGTGCTTCCAGTTGCTTTGCATGTGTATTTTTGCCCCAATACAAAAGCTGGAGACTTTTCCTTATTCTTTTGCATCAATGTCACTCTTTTCTTTGGCATTCTTACCTTCTTTCTTCTTTCAAAATGACTGTTGATCAACATGTGATTAATTGTATAGTCATTTTATTTCAATTCATACATGCTCTCCATCCCATGTTTTTCTACACCCAACTATAAATAAATAAATTTCTTTTGACACCCAAAAATATTCCAATAATCACCTTTAAATGTTTGAGAAAAAATGGGACATTTAAATATGTGTTGGTTTTGAAGTACCAAATAAGTTGTTTGTGTTCGAAATCAAAAGGTTGAACAATTTGCCAACGTTTGGTTGAATGTGAGCAAACATACTAATGATATGTTATTTGGTAAGGTTGCATGAAGCTTAACCACGTATGGATAACCAAACTGGGCTCATGAACCTCGTCTGGGTAAACAAACTGTGCTCGTGAACGGAAGTCAAAGAATATTCATCAATGACAACGTTAATGGTAGGAAAAAACATACAATCTTCTACCGACATTCCTCTTCGACTACATTTTTTGTTATCCATCAGTGTAGGCAAACCAATTTGGTTTTGTAAAGATTCAAGTTCTGCTTTGGCCAATTCCCTATGATGAAATCTTTTTCAAAGGCTAAGTGCAAAGTTTGAAGGGTCTTGACGAATCCTTGCTTCAAAAATACACATCTACAACAATAAATACAATACAACACTTATCACGCGCGTATGCGGGTGCACACACAGAATTATGAGAAGAGGAAAAATCATAATTTTATATTGACTTAATGAATCTTACAGCACATAATACACAAATAAATAGAGAACCCTAAATTACTATTATGGAATACTACGCTAAATAAGGCAACACATATATTCTACGCTAAATAAAGTAGCACAATATTCACAGCTTCCCTGAAACTCAGGATGGTAGAGCTGGAGACATCGTGAGTTTGTCAAGGAGAAACTGAAATTGAGTAGCAGTGTGAGTCTTTGTAAAAAAATCCGCCAACCGTAAAGTAGGGAGACAAACGAGAGATAATTTTTTCGGGACTGCAGATGCTAGCGAACAAAATGACAATCAATCTCAATATGTTTCGTGCACTCGTGAAACACAAAATTATGAGCAATCTGAATGATACACTTATTGTCACAGTAAAGAGGAGTAGCAGAATCAAGAGGAACATCCATATCAAACGACAACCTGCGAAGCCAAATCAGCTCAACAGTTGTCTGAGCCATTGCACGATATTCAGCTCTAGCAGTGGAACAAGCAATGGCGGACTGTTTCTTGCTCTTCAAGGGATAATAAAATCGCCAAGAAAAGCAGAATCATGAGGTGAACTTTCGGTCCGAAGGATTACCAGCCCAATCAACATTTGCATAAGTTCGAACGCACATATCCAAAGTGGAAGATGGCAATAAACACTGATAGATGGTACTGCAAATATAACGCAAGATATGGAGCAAAGTAGCCGAATGAGTAGAGCAAGGAGCAAAAGCAAATTGGCTTACAATGTGAACAAGATAAACCAGACAGCCAACAAGTTATCGATATTCTGTAGGCTCAGCCAAAGGTATACCATAAGAAGTAAAAAAACCTAGCATGGAGCTCAAGAGGAGTATCCACATTCTTGTCATCAATAAGGCATGCATGAAAAACAATATCATGAGCATACTTAGTTTGAGATAGAAGATATCCCTGAGGAGCAAAGGCCACTTTGATGCCAAGAAAATACTGAAAAGGACCTAAGTCCTTCATCACAAATTTTCGAAGCAGACGGAGCTTGACCTCATTAATAGCAGCGGACTCAAAGCCATTGATAATCATATCATCCACATAACAAAAGAACCATTCTATGAGAGGTGTGATAAACAAATAGAGCCGAGTGATGAACGCATGTTATTGCGAATCTAACGACTCAACACGTCCACTTTGGCCTATGTGCATGCGTTATTCCACGATTATATACGATAATGCATGAGAAAGTGTTCTTATGTCCATTGCAGGTTAAATGTGTCAATAAAGGTACTGAAGCCTGAGAAACAAGTGTTCCCAATTAGAGGAGGCTCGGGGGAAACCACATAACCATGAAAGGCAAAGAAATCAAAGGGCCGAGCCTCGACGAGTGTTTAAAGGAAGAACCAATCAAAATCCTGCTAGGATCCATATTAGCACTGGTGCCCTTATTTCTAATGCGTCGGTGCTCCCTTGTGCATGCCTATTAAGAACTGATAAAATCAAGATGCAGAGAAGACATGACACCGGTGCCTGCAAAACCATAGCACTGGTGTCGCCCTATCAAAGCTTAAGGAATTAAGATGCAGAGAGGTCAGAGCACCAATGCTTTCATTTTCAATTCACTGGTGCTTTCATCAAGACAAAAGGCAGAATGAGATACATAATGGCCAAAGCACTAGTGCCTCATGTTTGACAGATCAGATTTGATTTGACTTGGTTGACATATTTTGGTCTATTCTAGCTTGGGCTTTGTGCCACATTAGAGACAAAAAGTATCTTGCATGGAATAGATTTTTTGGTCATTGATCAACTTTTAGGATATGTTTTGTATTAGAGCTAGAAATAGAAGTAAATATTTTTAGGGTTTCCTTTACAAGGGTACCTGTGCTACACTTTGTAGTAGTCTTAAATTTAGCAAAATATTATATTTTTAGTATTGTTAGAGAGCTTCTCTCTCTAGCCTAGTTGATGTTCTTCAACTTTTCAAGCGTTCTTCAATCCTGAATACTTTGTTCTTGTAAGTTCTATATCTTTCAGATATCAAGAGGTATTGGTAAGTGTTGTTCTCATTTTGTTTCTTATTGTTACATTTAGTTACTCAATCTTTCGTCACTTGCCAAAAATTTAATTTTTGACGTTATTTGCTTATTTTCTACAGATTTTGAGTACTCTCTTAGTAAGAACACTTCTATATTTTCTATAAAAGGATGTTTACCTTATTATCTCTCCCATCTTCTATTTTAAAGAAAGTATGATTAGCTAAACACCTATAGGTTAAGTCTAAGAGTGAGGTTTTTTCTTAACCATGTTGGTCAGTATCTTCTCAACCATTTTCATGCTTATTTAAGAATATTTCTAAGTTCTTCTTTTCGGAAACAAAAAGGAAGAGTTAAGTTATTGCTTACTTATAGCCATCCTAAGAGTTGGTATATTTAATACTTGAATTGATGTCTTTCCTCCATTGACCTTGTTGTCTTGAACTTGCAAAGATCCGAAACACACTTTTAGAACTAAAACCTTGATTTTCATTAGATATATTTTTCGATCCAGAACCCTAGACTGAGAACTAGATCGAGTTATAAAGAGAAGAAATTGACCAACGAAAGTTTCAAATGAACCGAACCCGAAGACCTGGCCTAGCTTTTTAATATAATTTATTCCCTCATTCTTAGTGTAATAGTCATCACCTGACAATCAAAACAAATTTTGAGCTTGATGTTTGAAATGTCGAAAAATCAAATTTGCGAAGTCTTTTTAATCTAGCTATTTTTTTCCATGGATTGATACTCAGGAGAGTCCTATTTTAGAAGAGGTATAGTGTTCTGACCTCCCAAACCAAATCTAATTTGTCGAACATGAGACACTGGTGCATGGAAAATTGGAACATGGGTGCTCTAGCCATTCTATATCTCATTTTGCCTTCTGCCTTGGTAAAGCACTGGTGCAATGAAAATGGAAGCACCGGTGCTCTGACCTCTCTCTATCTTAATTCCTTCAACTTTGACAGGGAGGCACCGATACTATTATTTTGGAGGCACTGGTACCATGTTTTCTGTGCATCTTGGTTTCATCAGTTCTTAATAGGAATGCATAAGGGAGCACTGGTGTATTTGAAATAAGGGCACCAGTGCTAATATGGGTCCTAACAGGAGTGGTTCTTCCTTCAAACACTCGTTGAGGCTTGACCCCTTTATTTATTTGGCTTATGTGGTTTCCCCCGAGCCTCCTCTGACTGAGAACAATTGTTTCTCGGGCTTCGGGACCTCTATTGACATGTTTAACCTACAATGGACATAAGAGCACTTTCTCATGCATTATCGATTATAATCATGGAATAACGTATGCACATAGGTTAAAGTGGACGTGTTGAGCCATTAGATAGGCAATAATACACAGTCATTACATCCCCCAACCTGAAGCTTGTTAGTCCCAAGAAAGTAAGAATGCTAAAATTGAAATGAAATCATGAAATTAAAACTAATTTTTCTTGTCATCTACACAAGTAACCTTCGTATGCTCATTTGCAACTATGGATACGACGCGTGCCACCGGATGCCAACACAATTACAGATGTACCATGCTATGAATCATGTTGAACAATTCTAATCGTTGGATGCGTGCAAGTAATGGAATCGCATCGAGCTTTGATTTCAAAACTTACTGGTACTCTAACAAGTGAAATGACTAGAGTTCGGAACAAAATTCACATCCACGACGGTGTGTAACAATCATGTTATAGCGAGTATGAAGCTAAGAATGAATTTCAACGCACAATTCAATAACAAATATGTACAAACGTTGATTCATTAAGAAGTGTAGATCAATATGCAAAACCATCACATGCTACATCACACTGCATAAGTTGGAACTCTATAACACAATATGAGATCAACAAGGTCTTTATTGCATATAACAAATTGGTTCACAAAAGGTAGACTCAAAAGTAGTGTCGGCGTAAAATGAATGGCTATGGGTCAAAACTGCGCCCAATTGCTGGCACTAAACCAACTCTTGATCACATCCTGCTATAGAGTTCCAACTACTATGTGTTTAACAAAATATAACATAATGACATAAAAACAGAAGCAAAAACAACCACCGACACCACACTCGACACATGACAATACAAGCATATCACCCTTTAAGATAAGTCGGGTGTGTGGCGGTGTGCAATCATGGCTTGGATGGCTGTGGAACATTGACGATCAATGCTCACTCTCCTCTGGTCTTAACTTTGGAAGTCTTGGCCTTGGGCCCAACGGCCTCTGCAAGTGTCCCCTTTGCCAAATTGCTCAACTCTATGACATTGTTCTTGACTAGTGACTTGGTAAAACGCTTGAAGGGTGGCTCCTATCACTACTCCCCTGATGACCTAAATAGTGTCTCGTCCTCAAATGTGTCAATATCAGCCCCAAATGGTTACCTAGCCTCTCTTGCTATCCCTTTGTCCTTCTCTTGTTGCTTTAATGTCATCGCATCCTGCACGGCCTTCCTCAGAGGCTCTGCATGCCCAGTGTTAACTCTCTCTGTCTCAATGTCTCCACCCTTCCTCCTTCTTCTTCTTCTTCTTCTTCACCCTCACCTCCCTCAACATCATCATCATTCTCCCCATCATCATCCTCATCCTCATCCTCATCATCGGAACTCTCCTTAAATTGCCTCCTGGCCAACTCTCCTACACAATTGACAACGAACCTCGAAATTTTCAAACATTTCTAAATTTTCCTTTCCATTTTTCCTTGCTGCTTTGTCATGTCAATTTGTGGGTTTAGGATTAGGGTTTGGCATTGAAAAGGAATTTGGTTCCATTGTTCATGTTGTTCCTTGGGATGTGGATGCTGACTTGGGGGTAGGTTTAGTGGGTGGCTTGGATAAGGCTTGGCTTTTGGCTTTTGGCTTTTGATACCTCAGTAATGGGTCTGGGTATTCCTTCCATCATCTTATTATCCTCTCTCTTAGGTACTTTATGCTCTAGGCAAAAGTGAGTAATCATCATTGGATAAATGAGGTTTGCATTTTCACTTGTCCTATTCTGGAAATATACAATTTCTTGAAAATCACACGCCCAAAGTCAATTACCTTCCCCTCTATGAAAGAGTGCATGAATGCTATTGTCCTTAAAGGTACCCTCTTCTCGCTTTCCAATTGATAGATGTTGTATTTTACCACGCTGTTTAGAAGGTAGTAATCCTCCCTCAAAGCTCCCGGTGTGAATCGACCCCTAAATCCACTTGGGTTTTTCATTACCCATTGTGCAAAAAATCTCCCATCAAATGAAGTTGGGTCAAAAGTGTACCTGGGGATGATTACGGCTTCCGAATCAGGTATAGGGCACCCCAAGTATTGTGATATGCGCTTGGCGGTAATCCACACATTCACCCCTCTCACATCTGCTACTGTTCTAGGTTCTGTGGTCCCAAGGTTCTTGGGTTTCATAGTTTTGTAGAACGCTTTCACCAATCCCTGAATATACCCTAACATCTCTTTGAAGATTCACCCTAACTTCCATTGTTAAAGTTTCCGAACAATGACATTCTCTACCGTTAAGCTTTGCTTTAAAACTTGCCTTTCACATGTAACTTTCTTGTTCTCGCACTTTTCCTCCCATTTTTTTTGCTTTCTTTCCTCCTCTTCTAACACCCTTTGTCCTTACTCCTAGAACCTCCTGAATCCCTTTCCTTCTTCCTTTTTGAACCCCTTGTGGGTTTGGATTTTGGTGTAGGTTTTGGCTGTGACTTGGATTTAGACCTAGGGTTGGAGGCCATAAGAGTTTTCCCCTTATCCGTTGGAATGGATATGGTGGCATTGTCAAGTTCATCCCACACGGGTCCGTTGTGAGTGTATGGTTCTTTTTCCTCTTGCCTCAGTGGGGTGGGATTAGGGTTAGGTTCCCTAATGAAAATACACAAATCTTTCCTGTTCGGATTTTATATTAAAAGCGATGACTTTATGTAATGGATTAATATTTGTTTTGAATTATTGAAACAGTTATTCATTTTCTTGATGAGAATCTTTATGGGCCATGTTTACATTATATTATATCATATTGTGCATAAGTATCTCTTATTCCACATAGTAGATAATATAGTGTATAGAGTTTGGCTTACATACAGAGAATCAGATTATCGATTTTTGTATAATATAAGTCTTTAGTTCACAGTCTTAGGTGGAATTAGACACACCACCAGTAGGACTGTAACACAGTGTTTTAGTAGGTATGTCTTCACTATGGAAAATGGTATAGTTTTAACTCATTGTGCTAGTACACTTTGTGTGTATTGAACATGACCACTTTGAGGTAATTGTATCTATACTGATAATATAATACAATTTGCACATCATGGTTATTATGAATGCTTATGCTCTTAACCCAAAAACAATTAATGGATTTGTATGTTTAATGTTGTTGACTTTGATTCATTATAGAGTGAGACCTTGTGGGCCAATTGTCATGACCCATTCCGATATAGGGACGATCAATGACTGGCCAGTGAGTCCAACTCACTAAGGCCTCTCACTAAACGAGTTTTGAAATTTTTACTTATCATTTGTCCATAATCTTGAAAGATTCTTAGAGTGCACGGAAGTACGTAAAATGATCTAACTAACAAACCCAAGGACATGCAGAGTGTAAATATCACTAAAACCCACAAAGTTACAATATACAATATGTTATTGGCCCCAACATGGCCTATTTCACATATAACATGATACTTACCATCTTATCTGGTACATCCCAGCTAGTTTGAGCAAAAGGTTAAACAACCATACTTGGGCTTCCATAGGCTTTAACGCCAACAATATCATTAGCATAATGCTAGTATGAATCATGATATACAAGTCTTACAAGTTTTTAATGACTTAACCTCATTACAAATATTTCATTAGCATGTCAACAATGTTCGTAAATTGGACCATGGGCCGTAGCCGAGGACATGATAAACAATTCGTAGTTTTCATAACCCATGGGTCATCAGCATCTGATTCAACAACCAGTATATTTTTTAACAAAATCAACAAACCAACACTGTGTGCTAGAACTGGTAAAGGGAGTGACCCTTGCATAACAATATGAAATTGGCGTGACGTCATCCGATACCACTTGACTGTGAGACCCAGTCTTATCTCAAACCACTGCTTGTCATAACCCCATGGTCAGGGAATCACCGTGTTTCATGTGATGTCAATACATGATCATCTTTAATGAGTTTATCAATTTATAACATCGTATCACATGCTAACCAGTCATGCATCGTGCATAAGTATGGTTTCAATATAAACAAGCAATAATAGGATTTAGTAAATTCACATGCTCGATCACATTTTTGCACATAGAAGTAGGACAAGCATAGCAAGACTCACCTCATGTTGCATTGCGTAATCCAATGATTTGCACTGACATTGATATCACGATCAATTCCTATAACAAGGAATGTAAGGATTTAACAACTTATTCCTAGTTTCTAATATATCGGCGCTAACGTTTTATACCCAAACCACCTCAAGATATAGAATGAATAGATCAAACTATGCCTACCAATGTCCTCAAGTGAACGTACATAGGTTCGGGTGGTTACGGAGTCAAAATGAAGGTTCTTGAGTCCCAAATTATCAAAGTACAAAACTAGACAGGTTTTCTAAAATTTAACTCAATGGAAATTGGTGTGAAACCCCATCCATCTCACGTCCATAGTTCACCAAATTTGATAGGGTACTAATTTAGGATGTTGGCAACACTTTATATGAAGAACACAAGATCCAAAATGGCTTCGAAATAGGGTAACAACTCAAAGGAAAAGAAGTGGTCCAAAACAGATACAGTTTACGAAAAATGCATTTGATCACAATATGATCATCCAAACTTTGTGATTCTAATTGGGAACGTTAGGTAAGACATCGAGGTAGCTGTGTGTCAAATTTGATGGTTATACGACGCCCGAAGAGGTCTAGGAAAGCTTCTAAATTAAGGGACAAAATTTGCAAAATCTAGAACATAAGCCGGCTGCAAAGCCGGTAGCAGAGGCGGTCAATCGGAACTGCATCCAAATGTCACACGGTTCGAGTTCGTCGATTGTTCTTCCATGGCAGGCATATGTTTCTAACTCTATACCTCCAATACCTACTAAAACTATGTTATAAGAGTCAACATTCACTTAACCTAGTCTTAAAAATCAAAGAATTGGCAAATAATTTCTTACCTGAGTGACTTAGAAGGTCACTATGAAAAACCTAATTGATGAATTGGTTGAAGAAGATGCTCCCCACTCTCTCTAGCTCTCTGATTTTTGTCGAAGAAATGAATTTGAGGAGGTTAATGGTGATATATAGGCAAAAGAGGGAAGCAGGAGGTGTTAAGAGATACCTCCGTGTCTGATACAACGCATGCAAATATCTATTGAACGTATATTTGTTGGATTTGGTCTACATGGAAAATCTTTTAGTACTTTTGGGTCCACGCCCAATTATTAAAACACTCCCTTAAATCACACCTCAAGCATAAATTGTCTGATCCAACTCTGGGGTTTCGAACATGAATTAAAATTAACGCTGGGACCACGTCCCGATTCTTGAACAAAAAATTGAATCAGTGCCAAATTGACTAAATTACTCCCGTTATACCCTTAATTGTTAAATTCTGGGTTGCGGGCTCACACCAATAGTTTTGATGAGTTGGGTCACAATATTAAGTATATGAGAACTGTTAATTATTAAAGGAATCCACGCCCCTTTATAGAGATTGATGGTATCCTCTTGAAGAAGCTTATAAGTTTCGATTATATCAAACCCTGCAGGTGGATATTAGTATCTGATATAACTAATAAGTTAAGTGAAAAATCTTAAGAAATTTTATAGATGTTGATTAAATAAATTATCAGTAATTTATTTTAATCAATGAGTATTTGTAATCGTAACGTGGAGAGATAAATAAATATTTAATAACATTGAGCTCAAAATATAATTTTGAGATATGAAAAGGTAATGTAATTATAATTCTGTAGTAGTATGAATTGTAATCTATATAATTCATAATTAATCTGGGTTGGATTAGGAATCTTGAATTATATAAGGAGCCCATACCATATTTCTCCTGGAGGTCTTTATCGTTACCTATATATACACTGCTATGCCTTCTAGGTCAAACACATAAATTGATACTTGAAATATTGAGAGAGGTTCTATGAAAGCAACAAGATCACGTTGTTTATCCCACACTCAGTTCGTGATCAAGGTGCAATAGAATTACGATAGAAGATCTTAAGGTCAGTCGAGCAAGATCATTCTAGCTGTGCTCAAAGTTCAATCAGGATCAAACTATAAAGATAGTCGAGATCAAACCAAAGAGATATCGAAGGTATGAACCTTAGTTCCGCCTAGTCGGGTTTCATATTTTTTTTTATAATATTTATGCGTTTATCATTGAGTCTCGAGAATCAATCTCTAACATTTCCTTCTAACCATATTCGAATCAAAAGGGAGGATGTTGATGATCTTACCCAGAACCTTATGCACAATGGATACCAATTGCAAAATCCACTGTTGAATAACCCAAATCTTGAAACCCTACTCCCAAAACTCTTCTTGGTGATTACAAAGAGAGAGAGAGAGAGAGAGAAAGAGAGAGATGTGGTAGTTGTAGGCGGTGGTCGCCAGAGACAATGGAGAGCAACAGTTGGAAAGAGAAAAGGGTTGAGAGGGAGATGAACTGGTGCTTGGGATGGAACTGTTGTTCTTTCTTCTAGGAATTTGAAAAGATGAGAAGTGTTTAAAAATTATAACACTTTGGAATATTTATACTTCAATATGTTTTTCAAAATTTCTTGTGATGCACCGGTGCAAAGGTTTTAGAGGCACCAATGTCTTAGCCTTTTTGTATCTTACTGACTTTCTTGGAATGAGGAGGCACTGATGCTAAGACTTTTGAGGCATCAGTGCAAGGGCTATTCTGTGTCTCTCCAGATTTTGATGCAAGGGAGAGGCATAAATGCTATGCGTTTTGAGACACCGATGTAAGGTTGGTTCTGCAGTTTCTGAATTGTGGTCACAAGGAGTAAGCACCAGTGCATTAAAATTTGAAGCATCGGTGCTCTATGCTCTCTGTAATTTCCTTCTGTTTGAACCACACTTGGTCGGTTGATTAATTATACGGCCACACCACACACTACATATCACATATCGCATCCAACCTTATATCATCCAATTTTCTAAAGTTTTTCAATGAAATTGGGACGAACATGGTCCAATTTGAGGTCAATGGGACTCGTATGTGGTTCGAATCATGGAAAACTAGTCTCACGTCATTTCTCAAGTATGTCATGGATTCCACAATGATGCATGCAAAATGTAAATATGAGCTAATTAATGCATTTATTGGAACAAGAAACGATGAGTTCAAGGTTAATGTCGTGAGATGTGTAAACAATAAATCTCCACTTTGCGTAATTACTTACTCACCCACACATTTTGATTCCAAATTATTCAACATTGTTCATGGTTATGCACATGCAATGAAGCGGCGAGTTAACGTTCAAAATCGCGCTTCTTGAGCATATGTCAAGTTACTTGTGACACATTATTCAAGAAAAATTACCTAAACATAGGTTGCGTTCGTTTAGGTGTTTCTCAAAATTTTTGAGAGTAATGTTTGAGAATTTTGTTTGGGAAATAATTTCAGAAACATTGTTTGGTTTATTTCCAAATAATTGATAATCATTAAATAATTATGTTTGTCAATAATTAATGCATTAAATAGTCATATTTGATCCCATTTTGATCGTGTTCGACACTGTTTATTTGATCTCTTTTGAACGTAATTCCTTAAATTTTATTTTCAAAAAAAATTTTAAAAATTTACTGTTGACTTAAAAAAATATTTCAAGATTAATTGCATATTTTTCAAAGTTATCAATCTCATACCAGCGAGCATACTGATTTTGTTACTGGTATAGTACGTACTGGTAACAGTGTGTACCGACATACCATTTCGGATTTATCGCTAAAATTAATATGCATATTTCAAATAAATCACCAAACATAAAAAAATATGATTTTTAGCCTCAATTTGTATCTTATTGTCCAAAAAAATATTAATTAAATTTTTAAATTTTTTTAAATACAGACCGGTACGGTACCAACCGGAACAGCCCGAAATGGGTCGGAACAAGCCGGAACAGTCTAGAACATTGACCGGAACGATACTCTGGTGATCCAGTACTATTATGACGCTAATACGAGACATGATTAATAACTTTGCTCGAAATTCTAAAATAGTTTTTTTTTTTTAACAAAATATGTGCTCAAACCTATTGATCAATTTTTCCCAAAAACATAAAAATTATTCTATTAAACATTTGAATTTTTTGCTATACTTGTCACGCCCTAATTTTTATCAAACATAAATA